>CM076678.1:141867602-142025102 GCA_038501925.1 Xenopus petersii | reverse complement strand
ACCCTAATTACCATGTTTGTTTTACAAAATTTGGCAGGTTATGAAAAGTTTGAAAATATTTCTCCTGATCTACACCGTGTTTTTGTTCTCTAAATTGTTACAAAGTATCTTATTTGCACCTGTTAGGTGTTCTGGGCTTTCTGCTAAAAGCCAATTAAGTGAGAAACTTTGTTTCTTTTTCTGGCTGTTCAGTGCAGAGAAAAGAGGGACTTTCCAGTAGAAATGAGGGACTGCGGGTTGAGCTGTCAAAAGAGGGACTGTCCCTCCGAAAAAGGGACAGTTGGAAGGTATGGGTATAGTGACCCCTAGGATCTGACTAGCCAATGAGCATACCAGAAAATATTTTACATAGTACCTTTTTCTTTAGAGCAGGGATCCCCAACCTTTAGAACCCATGAGCAACATTCAGAAGTAAAAGGAGTTGAGGAGCAACACATGCATGAAAAATATTCTTGGGGTGCCAAACAAGTGCTGTGATTGGCCATTTGGTAGCCCCTTTGTGGATTGTCAAACTACATTGAGACTCTGTTTGGCAGTGCACCTGGTTTTTAAGCAGCCAAAACTTGTCTCCAAGCCTGGAATTCAAAAATAAGCACCTGCTTTGAGGCCACTGGGAGCAACATCCAAGGGGTTGGAGAGCAACATGTTGCTCACGAGCTACTGGTTGGGGATCACTGCTTTAGAGCAACGCCAGCAGTTGCCATATGAGGTTTTATATATGTATTGTAGTTTAGATGGTGTATACTACCACCTGGTGACTATCTTACAGTTTAGTTCTTGTATTCGGCAGCACCTCAAACTTTTATGTAGTTTAGAGAACATATTTTCAATCTGTACTTCTCCCAGTTGGATATTTAAATCTCTGGACCATCTGTTTATAAATTAAACTGACTCCCATTTAGTTGGTCGGTTGTAGCATTTTGTACAAAAGAGAAATTACATGTCGTGGTTGTTCTTGTAGTGAGCAGGCTATTTCAGATTGGGTAAGGTCTCGTCCTAAAGTGTGTGTTCTGTCACCTTTTCTCAACTGAAATGTTCCCTTCAGTTAAATAGAGTTTTACTATTATACCCCTTAAAGGGGTTGTTCACCTTTTGAGACAACTTTTAGTATGATGTAGAGTGATATTCTCAGACACTTTGTAATTGGTTTTAATTTTTTATTATTTGTGGTTTGAGTTATTTAGCTTTTTATTCAGCAGCTCTCCAGTTTGCAATTTCAGCTGGTTGCTAAAGGGTTTTGATTACCATAGCAACCATGCATTGATTTGAATAAAAGACTGGAATATGAATAGGAGAGACCTGAATAGAAAGATCAGTAATAAAAAGTAGCAATAACAATACATCTGTAGCCTTACAGAACGTTTGTTTTTTTAGGTGGGGTCAGTGACCCCCATTTGAAAGCTGGAAAGAATCAGAAGGCAAATAATTCAAAAACTATATTAAAAAAAATATATAATGACCAATTGAAAAGATGCCTAGAATTGGCCATTCTATAACATACCGAAAGTTAACTTAAAGGTGAACCCTGCCCCTCCCCTTTAATTGTGCTGACTATGAGCCCTAATAAGCCCTCCCTTCTCTTCCACTCCCTGCTCCACTCTGCTCACTGCACGACAGGAACCAATCAGCAGCTAGCAGGACCTGGTAGGGAACTGAGGCCTGTCTGTGCTTGTGTAACTGCAGGGCTGTGATTGGCTATCCCCCTCCTACTGTTCTGGCAGGAACCATTAGGATACTCCCACCCTTCATTTGAAACAGACAGGGACCAGAGTACATCTATAGGGAGCTCCAATAAAGGGTCTATTTTTAAACATAATATTAATTTTTAGCACCATGTAAAAGCAACACCATATATTACTCATAGTTGCCTACAAAATTAGGGTTTTTTTTTCATTTATCCTATGTCTCCTTTAATGTGTTTTAGACTTGTAACATTTCTAAGCCTAACAACCCTTGTCTGATAACCTTGACATGTTTGATAGTCCAGAAGTATCCTAAATATGCAGTGGGTAGAATGTTGTGTAAAAATACAAACCCAACTGCTCTTGCAGGTGTTCCAATTGATTTTAAGAAATACACAGTATTTCTTGGTGTAAATCCAGATTCTCTGTATGTGCTTTTTTTCCCCCCTTGTGTAGTATATTTTGCTAACAGTTATCTGTTGTTACACAGGTGCAGGTACAGCAGTCACCACAGCAGGTAACAGGCCAACAGCTGTCGCCTCAACTAAGTGTTCATCCATCAAATGAGCAGTCAATTCAAGTACAAGTACAGATCCAGGGCTCAGGACAGTCGCAAACACAGCAATCAATGCAAAATCAGTCCCTGCATACCCAGAGCTCTTCTCAGATGCAAGTGGCTCAGATCCAGGTTCAACATGTTCAGCCCCCTGATATGCAGGATGGTCACATGCAGCAGCAGCAGCAGATCCAAGCACAGCTGGTGGCAGGACAGTCTGTGAGCAGCGGTATCCAGATACAAACACTTTCCCCTCCACCTACTCAGCAAGGCTCCCCACGGGAAGGGGAGCGCCGATCCAGCTCTTCGAGTGTCCTTCAGCCTGTAAAGAAACGCAAAGTGGACATGCCAATCACTTTGTCATATGCAATCTCAGGACAGCCTGTTGCCGCTGTTTTGGCAATTCCACAGGGGCAGCAACAGAGTTATGTGTCTCTGAGGCCAGACTTACTAACCGTAGACAGTGCTCATCTCTATGGGGCCACTGGGACCATTACAAGCCCAACAGGAGAGACGTGGACCATCCCAGTCTACTCTGCTAATGCCCGCAGTGATCTACAACAACAAAACATAACCCACATAGCCATCCCTCCAGAGGCCTACAATGCCGTCCATGTTACAGGTTCCCCCACTACTGTGGCGGCTGTAAAATTAGAAGAAGAGAAGGACAAAATGGTCAAAAATACACATGAAGAAGTGGTGCAGACCCTTGCAAATTCTCTCTTTCCTGCTCAGTTCATGAATGGGAATATCCACATTCCAGTGGCTGTACAGGCAGTGGCAGGGGCATACCAGAATACAGCACAGACTGTACATATCTGGGACCCTCAACAGCAAGTAACGCTACACGAGCAGGTGCAGCAGCAACAACAACAACATCAGCTGCAGGTAATTTGTCTATTAGGAGTGAGTAAAGTATTGGTAGCACATAGTGTGATGTACATAGCATCTGCCACCAGCAGGAATTACTGTTTAAACAGTCAACTTTTAAAGGACAAGGAAAGTTAAACTAAAGAAGTAGCTAGAAATGTTGTACATTATGTTTTGTGCTTCTGTACCAGACCAAGGCAACCACAGCCCTTTAGCAGTAAAGATCTGTGTCTCCAAAGATGCCCCAGTAGCTCCCCATCTTCTTTTCTGCTGATTCACTGCACATGCTCTGTGCTGCTGTCACTTACTGAGCTTAGCGACCCACTCACAATATACAGTACATATAGAATAGAAATGTCACAATATAAGGCTGATTAGTAATTAATACAGATAATTACTACATGGCAGCACAGAAACCAGTTCAATTAGCATCAAAATTTAATAATCAGCCCTGTAGCATCAGCTTATATTACAGACCAACCTCATTTTCTGCTGGATAATTAGTGACGAGCCCTAAGCTTAGCTTCTCAACAGCTGCTCAGAGCCCACTGAGCATGTGAGTGTCACAGACACTTTCCAAGATGGTGACCCCCTGTGACAAGTTTGAAGTCCTGGATCATTGCTGCTATTGACAAGCTGAAACTTTAGGCTGGTGCAATAAGTTCAGTGTATATAAAATGTAATTTTTAGGTCTATTAATTTTTAGGGTTCCTTTAAGAACTTGTGCTTTGGGGCTCTGTTCATCACCAGCTTACATCAGTTAGGGACGCATTTGTTTGGTCTTTACTTAAAATGTCCAAGTGACTTAGGCTATAACAGTTGACCGTTTCATACTGTGTTAATATGTGCCCTTTAACATTCGATTTTTAATAAATAACCCTTACATAACCACAATCTGACCAGTACAAGCTAAACACATTTAATCAAACTACGTATATAGTTTTTTGAAAAAACTGCAGGTTTTAAAAAAATCCCTTACTTTGTCAAATGGGTTCTTTCACTGAGGGAGGCCATACTGAGACTATAACAGTGACTCTAATATGCAAATTTCAGGAGCATGCTCAGATTGTAACACTGCTTTGAGTATTCTACCCAGAATGCCATGTTTTAGTAAACTCCTCCACTAGAAGTATCAGGAGATTTCCCTATCTTGTCCCCTGCTGGTGATGTTATTATGCAAATGAAGGGCACACAGTAACTTCCAGCAGGTGGCAGCACTACTGAACAGCAGCTAACACACAGGTTTGGCTGATTTGAAAATAGCTTAGAAGGGTTGATAAGCAAGCAAGGAATTTCAACTGAGCATGTGCGAGATTTCAGAGCTACAGTTGGCTGGGAAGATATAGGTAGGAGGAGCCAGTGAAATCCAAGATGGCTGCCTCAGCTAGAACTGCAGGGGAGATAGGGGAGATCTTGCAGAAGGAATAGTGAGCTGATCATTTACATTATACAAACAATTCTAACTGTTTTAAAAATCTGATTTCTTGAACTTTCACATAGTGTATTTACTAAGTAAATGATTTTGGTCATGATTGGTGCGCTTTAAGAGTTTTTTTATACCTTCAATGAACTCATAAATCGAATGGTATCTTATTTAAGAAAAAAGGTTGAATGGAAGAAACTCAATTCAGCGAGTTCAAGTTGCGAAACCTGAAAAATCAAATTAATCGAGTTTTTGGCAGCAAAAAAAAAAAACCTCGAATCGCTCAAATTGATATCTTTGGGGCAAAATCCTCAGAAAAAAACTCATACATCGCAAAGGCTATTAACATCACAGGACCTCTGCCATTGACTCCTACATGACCTTGACAGGTGTTGGCTGGTGTATTTTCTAGGGATGCACCGAATCCACTATTTTGGATTCAGCTGAACTCCCGAATCCTTTGCCAAAGATTTGGCGGAATAACAAACCAAATCCTAAATTGCCTATGCAAATTAGGGGTGGAAAGGGGAAAACTTTTTTTATTCCCTTGTTGTGTGACAAAAAGTCATGCAATTTACCTCCCCGCCCCTAATTTGCATATGCAAATTAGGGTTTGGTTCTGCCGGGCAGAAGGATTCGGCTGAATCCAAATCCTGCTGAAAAAGTCAGGATCCCAAACCAAATCTTGTATTCGGTTCACCCCTAATATTTTCGGATTCAAGCTATTTCCAGGGTTGGGAAATAATGTAGAAAAATTTTATTTTTTAACCTGAAAATGTCAGTTTTGACCAAAAAATAACCTTGAAAACTTGAATTTCCGTGGAAAACACAACTCGAACCTTCTTAAAGGAATAGTTCAGTGTGAAAATAAAAACTATATAAATAGATAGGCTGTGCAGAATAAAAAATGTTTCTAATGTAGTTAGTTAGCCAAAAATGTAATATATAAAGTCTGGAGTGAACAGATGTCTAATAAAACAGCCAGAATCCAACTTCCTGCTTTTCAGCTCTATAACTCTGAGCTAGTCAGCGACTTGAAGGGGGGCCACATGGTACATTTCTGTTCAGTGAGTTTGTAATTGATCCTCAGCATTCAGCTCAGATTCAAAAGCAACAGAAATGACCCATGTGGCCCCCCTCAAGTCTCTGATTGGTTACTGTCTGGTAGCCAGGGTAACCAGTCAGTGTAAACCAAGAGAGCTGAAAAGCAGGAAGTTGGGTTCTGACTGACAAGTTACACATCCAGTCATTCCAGCCTTTATACCAGGCATGTCCAAACTTTTGGCTCGCAGGGCCACATTGGAAAAAGAAAAATTGTCTGGGGCCACACATGAAATACATAAACACGTTTGATTTGTAAAAGTAAAGGAAATACACAGAAAAGAACTACAATGCCAGTTGGATAAGCAGATGGAGCTATACACTGGAATATGGGACACCTGGATATTAAATAGACGTATTATTATATTTTTATTACTAACTGGGCAATGGGCAGAGTCCCCCCTCCTCCTATTTCCTTGAGAACCAAGCGTTTCAAGCTGGGCCGCATTCATATGCATCCTGGGCCGCGTGTGGCCCTCGGGCCGCAGTTTGGACACCCCTGCTTTATACATTACATTTTTGCCTAACTAACGATATTAGAAACATTTTTTATTTTGCTCAGCCTGTCTATTTACCCAGTTTTTATTTTCACACTGAACAATTCCTTTAAATAACCACCATTATGTACTTGCGACACAGCACTAAAATGTTAAAGGTGCCTTGTTCTCAATAGCAACCAATCAGCAGGTAGTTTTTACTGCTTTCCTATTTGAAAGTAAGCTTCAAGGTTTGTAGCTATGGGTTACTAGACCTGGACAAGCGTTATTTTATATATTACTATTGAACATGTTTCTTAAAGGGGTGGTTCAGCTTTCAGTTAACTTTTTAGTATGTTATAGAATGAGATTTTTTAATTGGTCTTCATTTTTTTTTTTAAACATAGTTTTTAATGATTACCCTTTTTTCTTCTGACTCTGCCTGGCAGGCCAAATAAAATATAAAGTCAAATTAACCCTATTGCCTAGGGCATATATTTTTCAGATATCCACAAGATAGACCGATTAGGGGGCATTCCGATCGATATCAGGCAGGTTTGATTTTTTTTTTGTTTTTGGAGATTGAGGACTAGTTGATGCGGTTCTCGTCCTTTTTGAGCCTATTTCCTTCGTTGTAATCCGATCGTTTGTCCCTAAGGCCGAACGATCAGATTTACCCAATATCCCCCTGCCTTTGGTGATCATATCGGGTTAAGATCCATTTGTTTGGCAACCTTGCCCATCGAGCATATCTTATGGTTTATGGCCACCTTAATTCAATCAGTCTGATCTTTCAACCTATTTGAATTAAAAGACTTGACAACGACATCCCTTCTATATGTATGGATTTGCTGGAAAGTGCATATATACAGTGGTGTGCAAAACTATTTGCCCCCTTCCTGATTTCTTATTCTTTTGCATGTTTGTCACACTTAAATGTTTCTGCTCATCAAAAACCGTTAACTATTAGTCGAAGATAACATAATTGAACACAAAATGCAGTTTTTAAATGAAGGTTTACGTTATTAAGGGAGAAAAAAAACTCCAAATCTACATGGGCCTGTGTGAAAAAGTGATTGCCCCCCTTGTTAAAAAATAACTTAACTGTGGTTTATCACACCTGAGTTCAATTTCAAAGGTTATAAAGCCATTTCTAAAGCTTTGGGACTCCAGCGAACTTCAGTGAGAGCCATTATCCACAAATGGCAAAAACATGGAACAGTGGTGAACCTTCCCAGGCGTGGCCGGCCGACCAAAATTACCCCAAGAGCGCAGAGACAACTCATCCGAGAGGCCACAAAAGACCCCAGGACAACATCTAAAGAACTGCAGGCCTCACTTGCCTCAATTAAGGTCAGTGTTCACGACTCCACCATAAGAAAGAGACTGGGCAAAAATGGCCTGCATGGCAGATTTCCAAGGCTCAAACCACTTTTAAGCAAAAAGAACATTAAGGCTCGTCTCAATTTTGCTAAAAAACATCTCAATGATTGCCAAGACTTTTGGGAAAATACCTTGTGGACCGACGAGACAAAAGTTGAACTTTTTGGAAGGTGCGCGTCCCGTTACATTTGGCGTAAAAGTAACACAGCATTTCAGAAAAAGAACATCATACCAACAGTAAAATATGGTGGTGGTAGTGTGATGGTCTGGGGTTGTTTTGCTGCTTCAGGACCTGGAAGACTTGCTGTGATAGATGGAACCATGAATTCTACTGTCTACCAAAAAATCCTGAAGGAGAATGTCCGGCCATCTGTTCGTCAACTCAAGCTGAAGCGATCTTGGGTGCTGCAGCAGGACAATGACCCAAAACACACCAGCAAATCCACCTCTGAATGGCTGAAGAAAAACAAAATGAAGACTTTGGAGTGGCCTAGTCAAAGTCCTGACCTGAATCCTATTGAGATGTTGTGGCATGACCTTAAAAAGGCAGTTCATGCTAGAAAACCCTCAAGTAAAGCTGAATTACAACAATTCTGCAAAGATGAGTGGGCCAAAATTCCTCCAGAGCGCTGTAAAAGACTCGTTGCAAGTTATCGCAAACGCTTGATTGCAGTTATTGCTGCTAAGGGTGGCCCAACCAGTTATTAGGTTCAGGGGGCAATTACTTTTTCACACATGAAAATGTAGATTTGGATTTCTTTTCTCCCTAAATAATAAAAACCCTCATTTAAAAACTGCATTTTGTGTTTACTTGTGTTATCTTTGACTAATAGTTAAATGTGTTTGATGATCAGAAACATTTTGTTTGACAAACATGCAAAAGAATAAGAAATCAGGAAGGGGGCAAATAGTTTTGCACACCACTGTATATAACAATGGCTTGCCAATTCCATAATCAGTGTTCAGTTTTATTACTGCAAGAATGAATTAAAATTTCTAACATTAGGCCTTTAGTTTGCCACATACATGAACCCTAGTCCAGTTGAGTCATTTCCCTTGACTGTGCGGCACCCAAACAAGTGCTTTCTGAAGTTTGTTCATACCCGAGATAATGGCCAGATGGGTAACGCTGGTTGCACAATGAAGCATATTGCCATGTTATAAGAGTACATTATGGCTCTGAAATGTCATATTTTGCAAAACTGATATACAGTTTCGTTTCGAAGGGGTAGTTCACCTTTAAGGTAATTTTTTTTTTTTTTAGCAAGTTTCCAGTTGGTTGTAATTTTTTTTTTTTTTTTACAGTTTCTGAATTATTTGCCTACCTTTTATGCCTTTTTCCATGTTTCAGATGGGGGTCACTGACCTCGACAGCCAAATATCTGTTTCTCTTTGCGTGTACCATCTTATTGTGACTTTTATTGCTTATCTTTCTAATCAGGCCTGTCTTATTCCTTTGTTTCCCATTCAAATCACCACCTGGTTGCTAGGAGTAAATTACAGATAACTGTAAATATTCAAAACTGAATAGCGATTTAAAAAATTTGCAATGAATCCTGTTTTTTTTTGTTTTTTTTTTTTTTTATAAATTAGCATTTTGTTTACAAGCTCCCCAAATTTATTAGTGGACTACCATTTTAAGATAAGGAATAGGGATGCACCAAATATAGTATTTTGGATTCGGCTGAACCCCCGAATCCTTTATGAAAGATTCTGTCATACTGAACCAAATCCTAATTTACATATGCAAATTAGGGGTTGGAAGGGGGAAACATTTTTTACTTCCTTGTTTTGTGACAAAAAGTCACACAATTTCCCTCCCGCCCCTAATTTGCATATTCAAATTAGGGTTCGGCCGAGAACAAGGATTCGGCCAAATCCTGCTGAAAAAGGCCGAATCCAGGATTCGGTGCATCCCTAATAAGGAATGTACACATTTTTATTAATGTATGGGGTGTGTATATTGTATAAATATAAAAAAAGCTCCCCCTAGTGTAGATTGCACCAGGTATTAATTCTATTTAAAACACATAAATAGAAAATTCAGCTTTTTGCACAATCACTTAGACAAAAGGTGGGTGATATGGCATTTATGTACTCACTATTGGAGCATGCTTTAGAGTTGTGTTTTATATTGTTTTTTTTCTCTCATTCTCTCCGATTCTGAAAGGCTTTGTTTAGATATCATCAGGGTGGCACATTGACAGGCTTTATTGGCTTCCAACTCTGTCAGGAATTTGAAGCCAGTGTCCACTTGAGTAATGGCTGCCTCGAAACCTGAAATATGCTTTATTATTATATTATTATTCCTCTAATCTTGAAGGAGAAGGAAAGTCTCAATCACTGGTGGTGCAAATTTTAGGGCCCCCCCCTAGTGATTGTAATCGCTCACCTGATGCCCTGGGCCAGTGCTCCTTTTAGCAGTACTTTTTTGTGAGCAGCACGCCTTTCTCCATTAGCCAATGGATCTTTGGGAACTGTACTTAAAGGAACAGTGACATCAAAGTGTTTTAAATAAAAAAAAATATATATAAAATATAATGCAGTGTTGCCCTGCACTGGTAAAACTGCGGTTTGCTTCAGAAACACTACTATTGTTTATATAAATAAGATGCTGAGTAGCAATGGGGGCAGCCATTCAAAGGAGAAAAGGTTACACAGCAGATAAACTCTGTAAAACATAATGGTGTTATCTGTTATCCACTATTTAACCTGTGCCATATAGACTTTTTTCAGTTTCCGCCATTGCTACACAGCAGCTTGTTTATATGAACTATAGTATTGTTTCTGAAGCAAACACACACATTTTACCAGTGCAGGGCAACACTACATCATATTTTCATTACTTTTAAACACTTACATTTTTTGGTGTTACTACTCCTTTAAATGTGGGAGCTGGTTTATGAAAGCCACATTACTACCACTGATATATCTAAATGGCTGTTGGCAGGGCTGTACCAGTTCTCCAGGTGGTCGATTTTCAGTCTAATGTATGGTATTAAATCTGTAACTTCTGGGTTTGCTGATTCCTGAATACAAGGCATGTTTAATTAGATGTATGTACTATATTTGGCTTAGCAGCAGGATGAAAAGATAAATGTTTTTAAAGGACCAGTAACGCCAAGATTAAAATGCCTTGTTCTCTCCTGTACATGTAACAATGTTTTTCTTTCAAGCAGAGTTTTTTTTATCGTATTATGTTTACTAACAGTTGGCCAGGCCATTGGGAAGTTCTTATACACAGGCCAATAGTTTACTGACTCAGGTCTGAGTTGGCAGCTTTCATCACCTTTTAGATAAAGGATAATTATGTTCTGCTCCAGAAAGCAAAAGATCTGCCAAAAGAGCTGTTAGAGCATAATTTCAAGTGATGATTCTATGGCATTTTCATATCCTGCCATTTTAATTTGAGATTGTGTTCCCCTTCAAAGTGGTATGCACTAAATATGTAATTATTGGATACATATTCAATCCTCCCCAAATCTGTACCCTAATTTACATAATTGCATTCAAAAAAATCTCCCAGAGCTTTCATGTGACTTGGACTTGTCACATGAAGTTGGTGCATATCCCTACCATCAAATCATGGCATAAGTTACCTTAGTAGGTGCATGGAAGACTAAAGCCATTTTATGACCATGAAAGTGGTAGTTCATCATCGAGTTAGCACAGTATGAACTGTTCATCTTAGAGTTATCCGGATAGGTTTCCCTGTCTCCTGTTCTATTCTGCCTTCTCTATGCCCCCTGTGTGTGTCATACTCTGCTTGCCCTATGCTCCCCGTGTGTGCCATCCTTTGCCTGCCCTATTCTCATGGGTGTGCCAAACTCTGTCTGTGTGTGCCATACGTTACTCTGCCTGCCCTATGCTTCCTGTGTGTGCCATATTCTGCCTACCCTATCCGCCTTGTGTGTGTAATACTCTGCTTGTCTTATGCTCCCTGTGTGTGCCATGCTCTAGTGATGTGCGGGTCAGGGTTTCCCTGACCCACACCCGCCCTGCACCGACCCGCCCACACCCGCTTCCGGGGGTCCTTTTATAGACCCGCGCCACCCCGCAGATGATGTCACAATAGGGGTGGGGCGAGCAGACTCTAGAGTATAAAACAGGAAGTCGGATTCCAGCATTTGAAGGTGGCGGGCGGGGAGAGCAGGAAAATAGCTCAGCCCGCCACCCGCGAGGAGTACTGTGAGGTCAACCTGAACCTGCCCGACCCGCGGGTATCAGGTTGGCCGCATATCACTACCATGCTCTGCCTGCCCTATTCTCCTTGGGTGTGCCAAACTCGTCTGTGTGTGCCAAACTCTGCCTGCCCTATGCTCCCTGTGTGTGCCATTCTCTGCCTGCCCTATGCTCCCTACCTGCACCCGCCCCACCATTCCCCCTCTATTTATAGACCCCTGCCCGCCGTTATGTCACAGAAGGGGTGGAGTAAGTCTATAAATTTAGGGGCAGAAAGCCAGCAGCCTGCCTGCATTTCACTGCTAGTTACCGTTTCTACTTTCAAGTACTTTTAACTTTTCAGAAATGTTCTGTACTGTGCATGCAAATCTGAAAGTCTGTCTTAAGGTGCAGGGTATACCTGGGAGGCAGAGTAATAATGTTGTCTGTCCCCCTCCTGCAGAAAATTCCCCCAGGTTCCTTTTTAAACAAGAGGAGCTCTTAAAGGAAAACTAAACCCTAAAATGAACACTTAAGCAACAGATAGTTCATATCATATTAAGTTACATATTAAAGAATCTTACCAAACTGGAATATATATTTAAGTAAATATTGCCCTTTTACATCTCTTGCCTTGAGCCACCATTTCGTGATGATCTGTGTGCTGCCTCAGAGATCACCTGACCAGAAATACTTCAACTCTAATTGTAACAGGAAGAAGTGTGGAAGCAAAGGACACAACTCTGTCTGTTAATTGGCTCATGTGACCTAACATGTATGGTTTGTTGGTATATTTGTGAGTACAGTGAATCCTACGATCTCAGGGGGTGGCCCTTATTTTTAAAAATGGCAATTTTCTATTTATGATTACCCAATGGCACATACTACTAGAAAAGTATATTATTATGAATATGGTTTATTTACATGAAGCAGGGTTTTACATGTGAGCTGTTTTATGCTATATCTTTTTATAGAGACCTACATTGTTTGGGGGGTATAGTTTTCCTTTAACATAGGATAAGAGGTAAGCGATTTAGTTACTGGGGGCGTGTAACAAATTGACACTTCCCAGTGATGGAGGCTCTGCTCCAGTTTAGTAGAGTGGGTTAAGGCAAGATAAGGCTACACCTCAAAAGCGAAGGCAAACCTGGATGTTATTGCCAAGATATTGATGGGCATGTAAAACATGTAATTCAATGTTGCGCATTTATATATTCATTCTATGTAAAGAAACATCTGGAGACAGGTTTTAAATTCAAATTATGTACTTGTAATGTGACTTGTTGTTTCATGTGAATGGTTACTATAAAGTGTAAATCAAATATAATTAAGGGGGTCTCTGTCTGTAACAGTAGATGGAACAAGAACTGGTTGAGTATAAAACATGCTAAACTTTTGCTTATGTTTCTTGTCCTTTCAGGCACAAGCTGTTAATGAGGTAGAACCACAACCGCAACCTTCTCCTGAACTTATGCTTCCCAATACTTTGAAACCTGAGGAAGGGCTTCAAGTCTGGAAGAACTGGGCACAGACCAAGAATGCAGAGTTTGAAAAGGAATCCCAAAACAGATTAGCACCCATAGGAAGTATGTCTGATATGGTTCCTTTCTGCATTTTTATTGCACGGGGGTCTGCATTCTGAATTTAATTGGTAGTTAGGTCAAATACACTGACGTGTGCTCCCTTAGACAGGGAGCATTAGCGCCAACTGTCTTCCAAAATAACTGACTCTGACACAAGCTGCATGTAGAAGAGACAGGTTACTGAGATGAGAAACGTGTAGAGTAATTTCATTATTACAGAAACGTTCCATCACTTGAACCTTATATTACAATTTCATTAGCTTCCTGTTAATAATCGTGTGACTTTTTGCCACATTGCCCTATAAATAAACTATTTGGCAGGGTCACTGACCAGAAAGCTAATTTCTTTGAATTCAATGACGATCGTTAATATTACCTTCATTTATGTGTACAGGACGTCAGCTACTAAGGTTTCAAGAAGACCTAATATCCTCGGCAGTTGCGGAGTTAAATTATGGGCTGTGTCTAATGTCTAAAGAGGCTCGCAACATGGAAGGTGAACCCTATGATGCTGATGTTCTCTACTATATTTTTCTGTGTATACAGAAGGTAAGACATTGTATTGTATGCCTGCATTTTGCCATTTCCTGCAAACCTAAACAAAGATTATGGCAGAGAGTATGTTAACCAAAACAAGTTCTGTTTTTTGTTTGTTTGTTTTGTTAAATGAACCGCCACAAAATGTTTAGTTTTTTTGTAGTGCACATAACTATTAAAAATGAATAAGGCATAAAGTGTTAGCATATGCATTGAACCCAATACTGATCACTATAATCACGCAATAAAGCTGCCAGCAGATCACTTCTTCCTCTGCTCCTTGCAGTAACAGGCAGCACCCCAGCCCTTTTGGGAGTTTCTAACACAGACAGGTTACCTTCCTGCTCTGTGCCCTGCTCAGAGAAACTTTCTTAAAGGGACAGTAACACCAAAAAATGAAAAGGTTTTAAAGTAATAAAAATATCATGTACTGCTATATATGGCGGAAAGTCTACAAGCATCTGGATTCCAAGGAAAAATATTACACTCTATACTGAAGCTATACTCCAAAGCACAAGTCAATAACATGGGATTCCTATCAAAACCCTTCCACATCGCTAACGGGACAAGACAAGGATGCAGCTATCTCCACTAATATTTAATTTTGGAACCACTAGCTAAAACGATTAGAGACCTACCAGAAGTAACAGGAATTAAAGTCGGCCCATCAGAATACAAACTAGCACTATTTGCAGTCAACATCATACGAACTCTCATGAATCCAGAACAGCCACTCCAGAAGCTATCACAAGTACTAACAAATTACAGCCAAATTTCATATTACAAGCTCAATGAAAGCAAAACACAAGCCCTTCCGCTAAAAAGCGCAAAAAAAATAAGACAAAGGAACTACAGAAAATATATCCATTCCAGTGGAGACAGGACACAATTACCTATCTAGGAATTGAACTTGGCAGTAGTGATGTGCTTGTCAGGTAAAAGCCGACGTGGACCCGCCCTCCCTCCACCCCCTCCCGCATCAGACTTCTGGGTTCCTTTTATGGACCCACGCGGCCCCGTCCCAATGATGTCGTCGCAAAAGGGGCAGGGCGAGCAGGAGCGTGGATATAAAACTAGAAGCCGGCAGTGCAAGGTGGCAAATGGGGTGTGCGAGATCGCCCCAGACGCAATCGACTTGCCAGTACTATTGCCATAACCTATAATAGTAACTTTCCAAAAGTAGAGAGGGACATACAATTACAGCTAGAATATGGAAATATATAATCAGGACTCTTCCGATTACAATACCAAAAACCTTCCTCCAACAGATGCAGAAAATCCTGGATTCATTTGGGGAGGGAAAAAACCAGGACCTAAACACAACCTGATGCACGTTAGACAGCAAGAAGGAGGATTTGGGGTTCCAAACTATTACAAAGCAGCCATATTGAACAACTAACTATGTGGAACCTTCCTACAAGCCATAAACATTGGCTAGAGATTGAACAGGAACAAACACACCCGCTAACACTACAACAAATAATGTGGACACAATCACCACTGCAACTAACAAAAATCTATATCATACCTCAACAACAGCCCTAAGAATATGGAACCAACGTGAAACGGACTACTGGAATAGATTGCCTATTCCTTTCAGAACATGATGGCTTCCAGGGCCAGGCAGCAAAATCCTTTAAACAGAGAAACCTTCTCTTTTTAGTAATACCTCCCTTGCAGCTTGTAGCTTCTATTGGGGGAGAAATTAAAGGCAAAACTCACCTTTTTATACATTTCTTTAGTCATTCTACCACTATATATAAAATATATAACCTCTGCTTAGCTGATATCCTCCCAGTTTGCTGCTCGCTCTTGCTGCTTTATTTTTTTTTGGGGGGGGGGGGGGAGTCATCACAGAACTGTGAATACACAGTAGCCTGGCAGCTTTGTGTCTCTTGGCAAAGGAAACCAACCTTCGTTGATGAACCAGCAAAGGTTGTAACTATTGCTCAGTATGGCTGAAAACCATCAACTTGCAGAAGGGGAAGAATAGTCTTTTGTCTTCTCATAACCACATGCTAATGTGCAGGTTTACAGTTGGTCAAATCCATCAGAATACAGCAGCAATCAACACATAGATGGTAACAATAAAAGTGTAATGATTTTTATTGAAATATATTTTAAAACACTTGTACAACTAAAGTCTTCACCTTTAAATCATAAAAAGATGCTATGCTGTGTCCTACAGCCTATGCTGTATCTCCCATTCATCCCCAAATAAATGCTTTTATCCAGGGGCCACTCCCTGTGAACCTCTGCCCCAAATATTGATATTTTTAAATCTCACCAGCCATAACCATGCATATGAAAAGTAAACAAGTAACTGATGAATGGGCTAGTTATTAAAGGTTTGGAACAAGGAACACCATTAACTATATTGGAGCATTTGAGAATATATTTGTTCCAAAACCAGACAATCACCAGCCCTGTAGTCCTGCTATACGGCCAAGTCTAACCAGAATGTGTAATGTGTTTTCATCCTAGTGAGAAATTGAGGGAATACAGAAACACTGTCACAGTTTCTTTATAGACTGTACTACTTAATTTGTGGGGTTTTTTTAACATGTCTTAAAGAATGCCTCATTGTACAGGTTTTTTCTCCACATACAGTACCTTTGTGAGAATGGAAGAGTAGATGACATATTCTCGGACAATTACTACATCAAGTTTGCAGAGTGGCTTCATGAGGTTCTTAAAAATTATCAGCCCAGAGTCACTCATATTGGTAAGCACATTGACTGATGAACTTGTAATTAAAAACACACAGAAATAACAGCCCTGCCATTCTATTCATGCAGCCCTCCCAAGTGGCTTAAATACTATTCTGGGAGTTGTCATTTACAAATCTGGAAAACGGCTGGTAGCCAATTCCTAACATTTTAACACTTATTTGACTACTATGTGATAGGCCGTGACACAGTGACAAAACTACCTCTTCCACATGGGTCAAGTATGAAGGTAACAGGTGTCTCTTATCACATTCTGAACACTACTAAAAGGAGATTTTGTGTACTCAATGTTAAATCTCTTTCTCTTCAGTCGCTTGGGGACACAGGGACCATGGGGTATAGCTGGTACATCTAGGAGGGCAGGGAAAGGAACAGAAGGGAAAAACTGGCCCCTCCTCTACCGGCTATACCCCTGCAATCGGAACTAAGCCCAGTTTGTTCCCAAGTCAACAGGAAATATAACGAAGTAAACTGATACAAGTAACAATAAAAACAATAACCGTATCAATCCAGGGTGGGAAGCCCTGTGTCCCCCAAGCAACTGAAGAGAAAGCGATATAACGGTGAGTCGGCTTGGGGGACACAGGGACCATGGGGGACGTACCAAAGCTGTTCCCTAGAAACCTCGGGTGGGAGTACTTGAAGTACTTTTCTGCCAAAGCGAGTATCAGAATAAAAGTGTCATAATGGTAGAATTTTTAGATGAATGGACAGAAGTCCACATAGCTGCCTTGCACAGCTGTTCTGCTGATGCTTGATTTCTAAATGCCCAAGACGTACTCATGCCCCTGGTGGAGTGGGCTGTGATTCTGGCTGGTGGCGTCTTTCCTCGTGCCATGTAGGCTTGCTGAATCACTAGCTTGATCCAGTGAGAAAGCAAAGCTTTAGTAGCTGATGAACCCTAGTTTGAATCTGAGGGCAGTAGAATTTTTGTTAGAATGTGCAACGTTTCGGGGGGGAAACCCTTTATCAAGCATGATGCTTGATAAAGGGGTTTCCCCCGAAACGTTGCACGTTCGCACAAAAATAAATAGCATGGGGTAACCCTGCATTTCAATTGCCTTGTGTGCCAGTGCATTTCTATTCTACTGACGTCTTTCTGAGGCAATAGCCAGAAGGAAGACTGTCTTCCAGATGGGCCACTGAAGTGTCACTGAACTTAGTGGTTCGAAGGAAGGGGCTTGTAGAGCATGACGAACCAATGTGAGGTCCCAGAGGGGAGCTCGTACTGGGGGAGCCACATGTGCAACCCCCCCCCCCTGCATGAAGGTCTTGACATCTGGCAGTAGTGCTGAGATCTGTGACTTGAGTGATCCCATGGACAAACCCTCTTGCAGAAATTTCAGAATGTTAGGAATTGAGAACAGTCTGAAATTTTCTTTGTGACAGATGCACCATTGCTGATAGGTAGACCAGACTCTATGATAGGCTTTTGCTGAGACCGGCTTGCGTATGGCGCACATGGTGCGTGCCACGTCCCTTGAGGACCCTTTCTGTGTTATGATCTGGGTCTCAATAGTCACACTGTCAAGTTGAGATTTCTTGAATTTGGGTGTGGAATTGGGCCCTGGGTGAGGAGATCCGGGATCAGAGGCAGGGTCCAGGGGTCTGCCACTGATGTTGAGTAGATCTGTAAACCAGGAGCGTCGAGGCCATCTTGGAGCGATGAGAATGAGTGTGGTCTGTTCTTTTTGTAGCTTTTTTAAAGTTCTGGGTAGAAGTGGTAGTGGCGGAAAAGCGCATGCCAGACGAAAATGCCACTTGCCCATTAGGGCATCGGCATCCAGAGCTAGAGGATCCCAACATTGAACAAAAAAGGTCGGAACCTTGTGGTTGTGTTGAGTCGTCATGAGGTCCACCTCTGGGATGCCCCACTTTTGTGTTATCTCGTGGAAGATGTCGTCCTTCAGTGACCACTCGCCTGAGTCTAGGGACTGTCTGCCAGTTTAGCAGTCCTGGGATGTAGATAGCTGCTAGTTGAGGCTGATGTGCTTCGGCCCGCAGGGGCCCCCTGGAGAAGAGGCCATCACTAGTACCCTCAGACATGGTGACGGAAGGTAACTGTGACCCTTGTGTACCCCGAACTAGTGAGGGAAGCATGGAGTCTGACCTAGCAGCGCATCTGCTTGCAGTGGCTAAGGACCAGTAAGAGCAGGGGTAAACCTTCCCTGTGGTGTGTGTCTTAATAGACGCACCAGCTACACTCCAGCCTTATGGAAGGTAGGGAAATCAGGGGGCTGGCTTGGGGAACTGCTGCCTGAATCGTGCTGTTGCGTGCCCTGTGAACTTTGGCAGGATTCCAAGATGGCCACTGTGCGTGATGCACGTTCAGTGACCCAGAACGTGTAGTGCCGTACCCACGTTCTCTCCTTTCACCGGAGAGTATGAAGATATTGACAGTTCTTACCTCCTCCTGTCTCCGGTCTCTGCTGTCCCTGCCGGAGTGCAAGTGCGAGAGAGCGCTCATGTACTATGGTGCAGGGAGCAGGAATGCGTGAGGTGTTCTTCTCTTGAGAGATTAGGGCCAATTTCTAGAAAAACTCATACAGGGTGGAAGGGGGGGGTCACCTGGAGCGGGTAGTGGGGATAATATACTCACTAGAACCGCTCTTTGCTGTCGTCCGCCCAGCTTCCTCTCCACCGGAAAAGAATGGAGAATGGTTGGTCTGTGTAGAAAGGACACCAAAGAAAGATCCCATGCAGGGGGATGCCAAGATGGATTCTCTACTCAGTGCAGAGGTCCTGGGCAACCCCTGCTGTCAAATGACAATGCTGCATAAAAACAGAAAAATAAAAAATAGATGTATGGAAAATGTCCTATCCTCCTGAGGACACAACACAAACTGGGCTTGGCTCCCCATGCAGGGAGGTACAGCCGGTAGAGGAGGGGCCAGTTTTTTCCTTCTGTTGTGTCCTGCCCTCCTAGATGTACCAGCTATACCCCATGGTCCCTGTGTCCCCCAAGCCGACCTGGAGAAATATTGGTTTTCACAATCTTTTAGTTTCACTGCTCATAGCTCTGTTATGGAGTGTGGGCATAGCTGGCTCCATCTCTGGCTGATTATAGACTGTCTTCATTTATAGGTTAATTGTGATAAGACGGAAGTGGAGCTATCTGTAATTACGTGTTTTGTTATTTTTAGGGTATGTGATCCCCAGCCATGTGACAGAGGAGATGCTTTGGGAGTGTAAGCAGCTGGGAGCACACTCTCCTGCCACACTACTTACAACACTTATGTTTTTTAACACAAAGTAAGTCAACTGAAAATAATGTACACAATTTATTAGAAGCAAAATAGAGATCAGTTTTGTTGTAAAACCGTAAATCCAATGTTTTTTTTTGCTACTTACAACAAGTCCTATGTCTGAGATGTTTTGTTCTAAAGATATTGCTTTATGAAACCAAGCAAGCATTCATTACTCATGTGAGTGGAAACAATTTCTTTAACTCGGATGATATTTTATTTTCAGAGGGCAGCATTACAGTCCTCATACAAAATAATAAATATAAACAACATGCAAGGCTTTTTGCATAGAGCAAATAAAGCCCATATGGTTTAAGGCACATTTGTTAAAAATTACATTGCTGCTTATAAAAGAAAAATGTTGGCCTTTCCCTGTGTCATAACTTTATTTGCTCAGTGAACAAAGGTAATTGAATCCTGCAGCAGAACAACCTAGGCTAACGCTCTCCTTTTAGCTACATATCACATAGTAATCATCATATCTACTTGCGTTTTAGTGAGCAAACATTACATGGTAGATTCTTAAAGGGATACTGTCATGGGAAAAAAAAAAAAAAAAAATTCCCATGACAGCTGGGAAATTGACAAAAGTCTAGCCCCATGTCAGATTTCAAAATTGAATATAAAAAAAATCTGTTTGCTCTTTTGAGAAATGGATTGCAGTGCAGACATTCTGCAGGAGCAGCACTATTAACTGATTCATTTTGAAAAATGACAGTATCCCTTTAAGCTCGGGACAAATGCACTAACCGCATAACACTTTCTACCAACAGATATTTTCTGTTAAAAACTGTTGACCAGCACATCAAATTGGCTTTCTCCAAAGTGCTGAGGCAAACAAAGAAAAATCCTTCCAATCCAAAGGATAAGAGCACGAGCATCCGGTACCTGAAAGCACTTGGGATCCATCAAGCGGGACAGCAAAAAGGTGACAACTATAGTTTTATTACAGTCTAAGTGTACAACACTAGTGAGAATCAAGCAAGGTTTTTGCTTGTTCTCATACATGGCAGTATCTGCTGCAGTTGCTGCTCCTCCTTCATATTTTATATATAGCTCCAGTGTCCTCTACTGAAATGCCTCCTGACTCAAGTGGTTAGTCCAGCTCAAAACTCCTTGTTCTGTTTTTTTGTGTTTGGAGGAAAAGTAAATTATGTAGCAGAAATGTTTCTAGACATGTAACCCTACTTGTAATTTGCAATTGCTTTTAGTAATATTTCAGATGACTGATGCCTGGATAGTGAATATTCTAAGCTTTAGAGGCCTTAAAGGGGACTTAAAAAAAAAAAAAAAAATTTTTTTTTACTTTCTTTAACCTATCTCCAATATACTTTACTTAAAAAATGGGTACCGGTTTTATAAGAAACCTGACTGAATGCAGTAATATTCCCCCTTTGTTTTACTTGCTCTGTCTGCTATGGATAGGAAACTTCAGACGGTCCCTAACTGCGCTGCAGGGAAACAATCGTACTTTCAAACGGCAGCAACTTCCCAAAACTCGAGCAGCTTTGTTTGTTTCCATGTAGAGCAGTCAGAGACGGTATACTGTTTCCAACTCCAGTGGCAGGGACAAAGATCATGGAGCCAGATTTAAACTTAGGGATGCACCGAATCCACTGTTTTGGATTCGGCTGAACCCCCGAATCCTTCACAAAAGATTTGGCCGAATACTGAACCGAATCCTAATTTGTATATGCTAATTAGGGATGGGAAGGGGAAAACATTTTTTACTTCCTTGTTTAGTGACCAGAAGTCATGTGGTTTCCCTCCCCACCCCTAATTTGCATATGCAAATTTGGGTTCGGCCGGGCAGAATGATTCGATGTTCTAGTTACTGGTTCTGCAGAGTTGGAGAAAGTTTGTATTAAACAATACAAAAACTATAAAATTCACATTAGATTACATGACAACACAGGGCCCAGTGCAGTCTGTATATTCTGATTATTAGTCAGTCTTGTTGTATCGGCTTCTACAGATATTATTTGATTTGTGCTGTTTTGATCATTTATGACGATCCCTAAGCAGCCCAGACCACACGGAGCATGTGCGTAGACTTGTGGTGCAGTAAGTTTATGTTTAGTATACAAAATACAGCATTTCTAGCCTTATTCTATTTTAGACTTTAGTTACCCTTTAATGAAGGAAGTCTGCTATAAGTAGCCATGACCAAAATGCCTGCTATTCCCCATTAATCTCTAAACAATAAATTTACTGTGACTTGTGAGATGTAGTCATTTTGATCACCAACTTGTGGTGGTTAACAACTTTAATTTCCATAAAAAAGACCTTCCACCTGTACAATAGACCTGATGTAGAGATATTAGCCATGTTTGTATCCTTTAGAACAGTCCAGAAAATATACCTAGGGCTGTACTGACATGACCCTGGGTTACATATTGACAGTTCGAAGGTTTGTGGCTTCTGTTGCTTTAAACTAGGGATGCACTATTTTGGATTCAGCTGAACCCCCGAATCCTTCTCGAAAGATTCGGGCGAATACCAAACCGAATCCTAATTTGCATATGCAAAGTAGGGGTGGGAAGGGGAAAACCATTCTTTTTCTTCCTTGTTTTGTGACAAAAAGTCACATGATTTCCCTCCCTTTCTCTAATTTGCAAATTCGGTTCAGCCGGGCAGAAGGATTCGGCCGAATCCTGCTGAAAAAGGCCGAATCCTCCCTACTTTATACACAATGACTCAAGTTGTTGGGTACCAGATGATTGAGGGTTTAGGCATCAGCCCCTGCTGAAAAACAGCAGCTGTCAGGTGAGGATGTTCAACCCTAACTAGCGGCTTTAAGGTCTCTTGGTAGGCACTTATTGAAATCATATATTTTTAATAGGAATTGTATGACAATCCTTGCATCCTGACTGTGCTGTATTGTATACATGATTTGAAATAAATCTCCCTCACTGACAATGTCTAATCTTTCAGGTTTCTCAATAACAGACGACATGTACGCGGAGCAAACAGAGAACCCAGAAAATCCATTGCGATGTCCCATTAAATTGTATGACTTCTACCTCTTCAAATGGTATGTACATCTGTGTGATCTAATAATACTCGGACCCCTTGGTGTTATTTATCATGCTGTGTAAAAAGTAGGGATGCACCGAATCCAGGATTCAGCCTTTTTCAGCAGGATTCGGCAGAATACTTCTTCCTGGCCGAACCAAATACGAATTTGCATATGCAAATTATGGGCGGGGAGGGAAATCACATGTCTTGTCACAAAACAAGGATTAAAAAATATTTTCCCTTCCTTACCCCTAATTTGCATATGCAAATTAGGATTTGGTTCGGAATTCAGCCGAATCTTTCTCAAAGTATTCGAGTGAATCCAGAATGAGTGAAACCTTATCCGTGATGTTGCTCATAGCTACCAGTCAGATCTTTGCTTTTGTTTTCTAGTTGAAATCTAACTGCTTATTGCTTGCTCTTCTGGGCACATCACTGGTAATGCTTCACTCCACTTTTTACACAGCATGATAAATAAGCCCCACTTTGTCCAGTTATTTGCCCTGCTTTAAGAACTACTGAAAGCAAAGCAGGTTCCCAGTGGAATAGACTGTTGCTGTAGCCTGGAAGTCTTACATGTGTTAGTGGGAACTGATTCCTCCTGCTCTTTCTCCAACCACATTGGTTCCTGCAGGTAAACTTCCTGGGGACCTCCATATTGTCTTTGTAACTGCAGAGTAGGGATGCACCCAATCCACTATTTTGGATTCGGCCAAACCCCCGAATCCTTTGTGAAAGATTCGGCCGAATACCGAACCGAATCCGAACCCTAATTTGTATATGCAAATTAGGGGTGGGAAGTGGAAAACATTTTTACTTCCTTGTTTTCTGACAGTAATGTGATTTCCCTCTCCGCCCCTAATTTGCATATGCAAATTAGGGTTTGGATTCGGTTTGGCCTGGAAGAAGGATTCGGCCGAATCCTGCTGAAAAAGGCCAAAGGCCGAATCCCGAACCAAATCCTGGATTCAGTGCATCCCTACTGCAGAGTAATGTAAAGGGACCAGTAGCTATTGTCTTTGGCTGCTTCACATTATGTATCTGTTTTCCTGGCAGCCATCACTGAATATGAGTATGTACAATGGAGGCCAGGACCAGATTGGCTGTCACTGAGCTTCTCTCGCTCAGCAATGACTGCCAGAGAACCAGAATCAGGATATGACAATTTATGGCAATTGCAAACCCAGCAAATTCGGGTGGGGTAAGCGTACGCATGTAAATAGACACTGCTGACAGAGACAAACAGACAAACTATGTGCAGAAGTCATCTGGACCTGAGGGTAAACCCAAGGGCAGGGGTCTCCAACCTTTTTTACCCATGAGACACATTCAACTATACAAAGACTTGGGAAGCAACATTAGCATGAAACAAGTCCCTGTAGGTGTTAAATATGGGCTGTGATTGGCTATTTGGTAGCTTCTGTGTGGACTGGCAGACTACAGGAGGTTCTGTTTGGCAGTACATCTGGTTTTTATGCAACCAAAACTTGCCTTCAAGCCTGGAATTCAAAAATAACCTCCTGCTTTGAGGACTCTGGGAGCAACATCCAAAGGATTGCAGAGCAACATGTTGTTCATGAGCTACTGGTTGGGGACCACTGTCCTAGGGCTGGCTCACGCATCAGTAAAAGCTGGTATAGGAAGCCTTTTTAGGATTGGCAGGCACCTATGTTGTAAGGAATGTGGCAAGTGAGTCTCTGTATGAGGGCTATCCATTAAAGGAATTGTTCAGTATAAAAATAAAAACTGGGTTAATAGGCTGTGCAATATAAAAAATGTTTCTAATATATTTAATTAGCCAAAAATGTGATATATAAAGGCTGGAGTGACTGGATGTGTAACATAATAGCCAGAACACTACTTCCTGCTTTTCAGATCTCTTGGATTCCACTGATTGGTTACCAGGCATTAACCAATCAGTGACTTGAGGGGGGGGCGCAAATGGATCACAACTGTTGCTTTTGAATCTGAGCTGAATGCTGAGGATCAATTGCAAACTCACTGAACAATTATGTCCCATGTGACCCCCCTTCAAGTCGCTGATTAACTCAGTTAGAGAGCTGGAAATTAGGAAGTAGTGTTCTGTTAGACATCCAGTCACTCCAGCCTTTATACATTACATTTTTAGCTAACTATATTAGAAACATTTTTTTTCTCTAGTCGGCCCTCCTGTCAGTGCAAACATGTGGGTCAATGTAGATCTCATCTCTGGAGGCAGAAGAATAAAACTCTTGACCCCTCCCCTGATATATAAGGTGTGGCTCCACCTCCCATTGCCAGTTCTTTGTCCCACCTCGGAGGTGAAGTACAGAAAAGTTTTCTTTCTTTCTAATTCTTTTTCCTTTAGCTTCAGAACTTCTACATTCAAGGATGGGGACATGCTTTGCTGTCTCCCAGCGTATGGTGACTTTACCAGTGTGTTGTGCAGCAAGTGAAATCACCTGAATATACCAGCCCTGGATGGAACAGAGGAGATCCAGAGAGGCCAGTAATTGCCTCCTTGCTTACACACAGCAAGTGGAATCAGTGCACACCATGCTGTTTCGGTAGGCCCAAAACCATTCAGCAGCACTTGTATTAGAGTAAAAGGTATGCTGAACTACCTATTATTACTCTCTATGGCCAACACTAATAAGGTGAGAGTAAAATGAACTACAGTTTCTTATACTTACTCCCTTAACCCTTAAGGCGACCAGTTTGGTACCTGTGTTTTGGCGCCTTTTGTCACTGAGCTTTTGGCGCCACGTGCATCATGCGGGCGTCAATTCAGGACGTGGGCATCTCTATTTCGACGCGGGCATCCAGTTCTCCCGATGTGGGTGTCAAACCTTGGCGGAGCGCCAGAACGCCACAGAGACGTGCAGCAAAGACGCATAGAGTATATTACACTCTGCACCAAAGCACAACAAGACTCTACATCCAATGTGAGTTACCAGGGTGCCATAGCACAGAAGCCTTACAACATGGCTCTACAGTGCTAAGTGGGTTACCATTGTGCCGTAGCAGCTCTGTAATAACAGCACTATGGAAAGACAGATTTCCTAGGGGAACTTATGGTGGATGTTCAGACTGCCAGATCCACAGAAAGGCAAAAAAAAGGGCTAAACTGCAAAAAGGTGTATACACCCCTTGGGGAAAATCCGAACAAAATTATTGTTCTGACAGTATTCCATCCAAGGCACCGGACTTGTCACGACAGATCAATGCTACTCCAGAGCATAACTCTCTTTTTAATACCTACAATGATGAGGGGCAAGCAAGGTACTACCAGCTCCCCTACAGGGTTAACTCCCCAGTCTAAATCTGTCTCCGCCTCGACCAAGTGATTTTACAATTTATACCCTATTCCAGGCGAACAGGGCAAAACAGGAGACAGACCCTCAGGTTGATCCTGCAGTTGCACGCCTATTATTATTATTATTAATATGTATTTATATAGCCTATCAAAACAAACTGCTCCCCCAATAGAGGACAGCAGCTTTTAAAGGCCCCATGGTCATAAAGGTGGAATCAGCTCTCAAAAGAGCCTGTTCACAATCAGTAGCAATCCTCAGCCCAGCAACCGCAGCAGCGGGACTGTCCCATACGGCCAAACACTTGGCCCAGGAACTAATGTATCAACCATCGCAATCAGCACAACATTTAGCTGCAGAGGTGAGGAATCTCCATGCTACACTATTAGCAGATTCAACGTCACACATAGCTCCACTAATGGCAAAATCCACAGCCAGTACAGTGGTTGTCAAAAGGGCTCTATGCCTACTGCACTGGTCAGATGACGGCTTCTCACATATCAAACATAATTTCCAGTTTTCAAACTAGAACAAACTCAAAATTTTAAGAAACCCCCTGTTTGAACCAGATTTCAAACAAATCATTACTAAGGTGACAGGATGTTATAGCACATTTCTTCCAATGGAAAAGAAAGGACGACTAGAGCAACATCAAGCGCTGCTATAGTGTAGTGAAGGCTTTGCAACGCAAAGTTTAAAAAGAAGAAAAAAAAAACCATGGTCATCTCCACATGGGAGTTACCAATCCTTTCGATCTCCCTCCTTTCGCAATGCCAATGCTGATCAGGGAGCAATAGACCCCTATGGCAGAAACCAGCAAGCCAGGAAACTGGTCGCCTCAGAATCCATATTCTCATGACTCGCCTCTACAAGAGTCACAGGTGAGAGGTTGCCTAATACAGTTCCCCCCTCTACTGGGAACCACATGTCACAGCAAGGGGTGCTGCACATCATCCAATTTGGATATAAAAACCCTTCTCTATCCCTCTCCAAAACTATTTGTTTTGGTTTAGCCCTCTCCACTAAAAAGAGAGGCATTACATCGAGCAGTCTCTTCTCTGCTACAAGCAGAAGGCATCGCTCCAGTTCCAGAACTTTAAAATGTATGTGTTTTCTATTCTACCCTCCTTCTTGTGAGAAGAAAGGTAGGCTCTTTCACACTAGTCCTCAACCTAAACAGATGTTTCCAAACAAAATGTTTCAAAATGGAGTTCGTACACTCTACCATAGCCTTCAGGGAAGCCAACAATTTCATGACGTCATAAGTCTGCGGGATTCTTACCTGCACATTCCTATTCATACAAGGGCACAGACATGCCTGAGATTCACTGTCAAAGACCAGCATGTCCAGTTACAGCACTACATTTTTAGCCTCTGCACGGCTCCAAGGGTATTTACAAAGGTCTTGGCACCGGTTAGGGCACACCTACGATGCTCAGAATTTCACGCTCTACCTTAACTGGACAGTTTACCACTGAGAGCTCAGTCTGTAACACAGGTTTCCGTTGACACAGAGACCAGTATACAAGTCCTACAACAGAAGGAGGAGTAGTAAAAGGTAAAAAATAAATAAATAAATTTAGCCATATTGGTAGTATTAATTTCCAGAGTCCACAGAAATAGACCAAAGGGAATGAGCACTCCACTGCGAAGTATTCGCACATCTAGTACAAAAGTGGGGCCTACCACACATAATTATCTTACCGTACAGGCACAATTACAACTCCCTGCTATTGCTCCAGGGCCAGAGACCCGGAAGCAGCATACACAGTACTGTTGGATAATAAACCAACGCAAGAGCTCCCCCGTGCCGTCTTGAACAATTACATTTCAAAGACTGATGTTCAACTCCAATCAACAATTAGTTCAACTCACAGACGGGAAAGTACACACTAATCACTAGTATTCAGTCTTTTCCCTACAAGACTGCAGATTACTACAGCTACTAATTTATATAGTGACAGTACTGGATGTGAGACCTTAAACAAGGTCCCACATGCGACTATACAACGTAACTTTCCTCAATGCGGGAACAAATATCACCAAGATCTTCAGCAGATCTTTTCCATACCATCACCAAGATCTTTTCCATACTTCCTAAAACCAGAGCGAGCTTATCCTAGTGGACAGTGTGCACTCGTTTGTCCCAAGGCAGAAGCTGGGATCAACCACAGTGACAGATAGCTACAACGCAGCAAGTTCGGGTTGGGAGTAGGCTACCGCACCTTCACAATACAAGGGTGTTGGGAAAACTGAAAATCGCAGCTCCCGATAAACATCCTGGGATAACCCTAACTCTCCAGGGCTCGTCCAACAAACTCCAGAGCCGGTCACTACAAGTACAATGCCACAGCGGTGGCTTATGTCAACAAACAGGGAGGCACGCGGAACAGTCTAGCTATAGACTTTCAATAAAATGTTTGCATTTCCACTACTGGCGACTCTACCGAGGATAATTGCCAAGATAACATAGGAACACACACAACCATTGTCATTGCGCCCGACGAGCCAACCAGACTAGGTTACACGGACTTGGGCAACATGTCACATTCCATGGCGACTAGCTCTACCAAGGGAATTTCTCATTCGGGTCCAGCCAGAAACCACAACCTGGCCATACTCAAACAGATGGTCTGGTTCGGTAGAACCAATTATCAAAAAAAAAAAATGATGCTGTAGCTCAGGGGTTTCGTGCCCTTGCAGTGCAAAGGTGGTTTTGACCACAACAACATACCACAAGGTATGGTATACAATTCCTACCTGGGTCCAGCCAAACACTTACTGTGCATGGACAGTACACCACAGGTACTCACAGAATGCCATACAGATGGCCTTACTAGAGGTCTTATGCTGAACACACTAAATTCTCAGATTTCGGCTTTATCAGCACTCTCAACTATGCAGTGGGCAGAAGACCCCACCGTATGCCTTTTTACAACGAGTCTCACAGGCCAGTCTGCCTTTTTAAAAGCATCATACTTCTTCTTCGCATTACCATTTGTACTCTCTATGCTACAAAGA
This sequence comes from Xenopus petersii, assembly GCA_038501925.1. Taxonomy (NCBI): domain Eukaryota; kingdom Metazoa; phylum Chordata; class Amphibia; order Anura; family Pipidae; genus Xenopus; species Xenopus petersii. The sequence goes on along the minus strand of CM076678.1, from coordinate 141,996,024 downwards.
CCAACCTTTCGAGATCATAGACTCTTGTGAGCTTAGATGGTTGTCACTCAAGGTTGCATTCCTCATAGCCATAACATCAGCTAGATAGTTTCAGAAATGATGGTTCTCTCTCGTAAAGAACCATGGTTGGTTATGTATCCGGATAAGGTCGTCCTCAGAACAGTGCCAGGTTTTCTACCAAAGGTCCCACCCAGGCTGATTTTAGTAATGGGTCTGTGGACACAAAATGTTCTATATGTTATTAACCGTCTCTTGACCTTACTTCCTACATTCCTAATACACTCCACCTCATCAAGCTTTACAAATGAACCGGCAATGGGAGGTGGAGCCACACCTTATGTACCAGGGGAGGGGTCAAGAGTCTTATTCTTCTGTCCTGCCTCCAGAGATAAGATTAACATTAACCCACACTTTTGCACGGACAGTTCGGGCCTACTAGAAAAGCATTGTCCAGTAAGTATAAAATCCCTTTATATTGCACAGCCTTTCTATTTAGCCAGTTTTTATTATTCAACTGAACTGTTCCTTTAAGCGTAGGGGTGGGAGGTAAAGTTCTCCTTTAATCTCTCTAACGTAGCTCGGAAATGCTTTTTTTTTTTTTTAATTTCAAGATTTCTGATGTGTTTATGTTTTTTCCCCCAATGTAACAGCCCACAGAGTGTAAAAGGTCGAAATGACACATTCTATTTGACGCCAGAACCAGTAGTAGCCCCCAACAGTCCAATCTGGTATTCTACACAGCCAATCAGCAGAGAGCAAATGGAACAGATGCTAACCCGAATTCTGCTCATCCGAGAGATCCAGGAAGCCATTGTGGTTGCCAGTGCCAGCAACATGCACTAAATCATTCTCTCTGGGTCCAGAAGAGACGAAAAAGAAGCCTGTACAGACTTTTACACTAAAATAAGATGCCTACTTTTTCTGTTATTTTTATTTTATTTTTTATTGGTGTAGTAACGGAGCCCTTTTAGGCTTCTCCTGTTTAAAATAAAGTGTAAGTAAAAGCACCCAAATGTGCATCTTAAAAGAGAGAAAGTCATTTGTGAAAGAATCTGCTTTCTGAATGGCTGGAAAGCTGAAACGAGAAACGGTTATTGCCATTTTAAACCCTTTTTTTTTTTTTCTTTTCCCGCTTTATCTTTTTAGCATGGGGAAGAAATATTTTATTTGAGGAAAGAAAAGCATCTTAGGTTAAATGGCTGTGAAGCTGCTCACTCCGTTGTCTACCACATTATATGGACATTTATTCTGTATTTTCAGCTGCAGGTAAAAGCGACCCCTGGTTTTTATATGACTAAATATATAAAATAATTCAGAAAAAGTGGGAATATTTCACATTAACTTGAATATATATATATATTTTTTCCTGGCCCAAATTATCAAGGCCTTAAACTGCAGGCATACGAGCCGATGTAAATTTATTGTAATATAATCTTGTGTATCTGCTGCAGATATCTCCATATCTCTCCATTGTTCTTATGCTCTTTGTTTTATTAAGAATGACAAAGCACGTCTTTTTAACATGCCACTGACCAGTGTGTTTATTTAGAGCTTATTGGCCAGCCTCACTTTTCTTGGAATGGAACTTTTTTTTTTTTTTTTTTTTTGCAAAAACAAAAAGATTTTGATAATGTCTAGAAATATTTACTAAGCTACATATCAAGAACATTATATTTATTAACACTTATATAAACCACACAGTTGAATATTCTTTGAGAACTGGAGCGTGCATCTTTGAATGATCTTAGAACGTCTCCTGGTGCTAGAGATTATCTGTCTTATAGCTGGCCAATTAAATCTGGTGCCTGCGGTTCAGGGGCGTGGCTTGCCCAAAGCTACAAAGAGTTGAAGCCAGGCCATTGGCTAAGAGTTGTGTAAACTGGGGCAAAATCCACCTTTGTTTTCCATAAACCGAATGTACGGGGTTTGTGTAGCTCATGCACTGTGCCCATCCCATTTTTCTAGTTAAACTTTCCTCTTCTTTGTGGAATCTGTAAAGGAGAAGGAAAGGCTAAAATAAAGTAAGTTTTATCAGAAAGTTCTATATAAATACACCAGTAAACCCTCAAAGTAATGCTGCTCTGAGTCCTCTATCAAAGGACACACAGTATTTCTTTCCTTCTATTGTGTATTCATGGGCTTCTGTATCAGACTTCCTGTTTTCAGCTTAAACCTTCAGGGCTAGGGCCTGAGCATGCTCAGTTTTCTTCTCTCTCCCTCTCCCCCCTCCCAGAGCTATGAGTAAGCAGGAAGAGAATCGGGCATGAAGTGATGTCACACCAAGCTAATATGGCAGCTGCTATCCTAAACAAACAGTTTCTATAGCTGTTTACTCAGCTATGGTAAAGCCTTCTGTAGCATAAATATAGTGTTATAGCTTGCACTATTGTGGCTAATCTATTGGCAATAACTCCTTCGGTAGCTTTCCTTCTGTAAAGGAGAATTCAACCCATAATAATAAAAAAAAAAAAAACCTCTCCCCCCCTAATTTTTTACTCACCCCTCGCGGCAGATTCAGGTCTCAGAGTTCACAGCAGCCATCTTCTTCTTCTCCGGTAATCTTCGTGTATTGACTGCATTTTCGCCGCATGCTCAGTTGGAGTAAATGTCCAGTCCTGTACTACGACTGCACGGAAAGTCTCGAAAATTTTCCGGAAATGTTCGTGACTTTCGGCGCATGCGCAGTTGTTTGGACCAGAGATGAAACTGCTTCCAAACTTACGAAAAATACTTGGGGCAGCTGGGAAATTGACAATATGTCTAGCCCCATGTCAGATTTCAAAATTGAATATAAAAAAATCTGTTTGCTCTTTTGAGAAAAGGATTTCAGTGCAGAATTCTACTGGAGCAGCACTATTAACTGATTCATTTTGAAAAAAAAAAAAAAAAAATTTCACATGACCGTATCCCTTTTAACCTCCACTTCTTGCAATTCTTAGAATCTGTGTGGAAGTAAAGGAAGATTATATTTTGGGGTTGATTTCCTTGCCTCTACTCTGAATATCGGGGGGTGGAAGAGATGAAAGAACAAACTAAAGGTCATACACAATCAATACTGATTGGCTTATTCCTGCACGATTGGTCCAAAGGGAAAAAGCTGTTTGATTTTACAACTGTTGGCTATAACAATGTACAATGTATTGGTGTTGTGCGCAATATAATTTGTATTAAACGTAGGGACGCACTGAACCTTGCTTCTTAGGATTCGGCCAAATACGGAACCAAATCCTTTGCCTTCGGTGCAACACTAAATGAGACTTCTTGTCGCATAGTGGTCAACCAGCAGTTGCCATTTACTAGGCATGGTGAGTCCAGACTGATCCAATCCAAGCATGTGCTTTGAGGTAGCCAGGTAATGAAACAGAAAAAGAGATCCAACCAATAACAGGGCTAATATAATCTCTAGCTTAAAGGGATACTGTCATGGCAACATTTTTTTTTCAAAACTCATCAGTTAATAGTGCTACTGAAATCAAGTGCAAACTGATTTTTTTTATATTTCATTTTGAAATCTGAAATGGGGCTAGACATAGTCTGTTTCCCAGGAGCCCCGAGTCATGTGACTTGTGTTCTGATATTAAAGCACGAACAATTGGAAGGTAACCAGATAACAGCTCCCTAGCGCAAGATGACCGCTGCCTGGTAGACCTAAGAACAGCACTCAATAGTAAAATCCAGGTCCCACTGAGACACATTCAATTAAATTGAGTAGGAGAAACAACAGCCTGCCAGAAAGCAGTTCCATCCTAAAGTGCTGGCTCTTGCTGAAAGCATATAACCAGGCAAAATTACCTGAGATGCACCTACACACCAATATTACACTTGCTGGTTCAGGAATGAAATTAAATATGGTAGAGTGAATTATTTACAGAGTAATTTAGAATAAAAACTGAGTGGACAAGGACTATATGAGGTCAGACATGGCGTAAACAAAAATTAATATGGGCTTGTGTAGGACCTGTTTGTAATTTGACCTGGGACTAACTGATTGGATAAAACTAAATTGGGCAGCCAAGCGCTATATGTTGACACAGTGTGGGCTGAGGTAAGGCCGCTCTATCCAACTTCCTACATGTACTGGGCCAACTATTTGTATTGCACTTCAATCTTCTTCAAAGGCCGCTTTATGTTCTAATGAGTGCACAATTACATCTATGGTTTTATTCCCCCCAACCATTTCCAGTGACAGTTGGTATGATATTAGATGTTCTCACTAGGGAATGCTTCACCCCAGACATAATGGGACCTGTGCTGCCCAAACAGCTCCACTCCTCTGTCCATCGAACATGATCCTGAAAAGGCCTGACAATCTTCCTGGTGTTTTTTGGCAAATGTGAGTCACACTTTGATACCAACAATTTCCACCTTGTTACTCTCCCGTGAATCCCATTTCTGAGAGTCATAAACACTTCACTGTGTCTGCGTCTAGAAGGGCTTAAAATTCTTCAGTCCTTTTCTGGGCTGTTTTGTGGCTTCCCCTGGATGAGTTACTGCTGAGCCCTTGGAGTATGTTGGGAAAACTGGCCACTCCCAGGAATATTCACCACTGTTCCAAGTCGTCTCCCATTGGATAGTATTGCTCTTGTTGTGGTTTGAAGCCTTAGAAATGGTCACATTACCCTTTGCAGACTGATTTATCAACAACAGTTTTTCTCTCTTCTGGAATGTAATTTACGGAGGCAGCATTGTTGTACATACTCTGTTGTTTACACTTAACTCTCATGGTAAAGTACAACATACTCTGAGTTCTAGATTTACCAAAGCTGGCTGCAATCAAGTTTGGTTGTGTTCAATTGGCACAACCTAAATATCAATTACATTTAGTCCAATGGCTGACTGAGTTATTAACAGGACAGTAATGCATAAGTGTGTAGGATAAATTTGTTCCTTTAACACATTTTTTTTTTTTATCAAAAAAATCAATTCTACCCACACTAATAATAGAACTACCCTGCAAAAAGTTTATTAATATCAATGCTTTATTTATAAAATACAGTTTGAAAACACTGCTTCCTGTCTAATGAAAAACAGCGATAGGGCGACTCACTCTGCAGATCTGCGCTTCCCATCTTCCCTCTAACCGACTTCTGCCAAAACCGGAAGTTAAGCAATATGACAGCTCAGTTATCCGATTGCGTCAGTGCCCTAAATGTGCCTCTTTGCCCACCGGTCTATTGTACCACACCAGTGATGTCTGGTATCACCCAATGTGTCGGTGTGGAGCTGCTGCTGCCATCCTAGTACCCCGCTGTAATTGATCCTTAATGCAGTTTGTTGGCCACAGCTTGCAACCTGTCCATCTGCCACCCCCACCCTGCTCTCCTCTGGCTGGCTCACTGCAGCTTGGCCGCTCTGGGCAGGATAAACCTGGAGGCAAGTAGAAAGCCCAGGACCAGCACCAGCAGAACACTGAGCAACAAGTGGCAACTTCTGGCAGCCATCCCTCCAGGTGCAGCGCGATCTCCAGCGACAGCGGGGCCAATGAGACTCTGTCAGGCTGCAATCAGCATCCAAATCAGCCTGGGGGCCCTCTTAGCTTGCACCAGGGCCTGCTATTCTGGCAGCCTGTAGGCGCCTTGCCTTCGCATCCCGTGCACAATAGCCGCCAAATAGTGCAAAGCAATTTTCTAACCCAGGGAATCGGGAGTCTGGTTATGTTCTAGACTGGCATTACAGTGGTATGAAAAACTATTTGCCCCCTTCCTGATTTCTTATTCTTTTGCATGTTTGTCACACAAAATGTTTCTGATCATCAAACACTTAACTATTAGTCAAAGATAACACAAGTAAACACAAAATGCAGTTTTTAAATGAGGGTTTTTATTATTTAGGGAGAAAAGAAATCCAAATCTACATTTTCATGTGTGAAAAAGTAATTGCCCCCTGAACCTAATAACTGGTTGGGCCACCCTTAGCAGCAATAACTGCAATCAAGCGTTTGCGATAACTTGCAACGAGTCTTTTACAGCGCTCTGGAGGAATTTTGGCCCACTCATCTTTGCAGAATTGTTGTAATTCAGCTTTATTTGAGGGTTTTCTAGCATGAACCGCGTTTTTAAGGTCATGCCACAACATCTCAATAGGATTCAGGTCAGGACTTTGACTAGGCCACTCCAAAGTCTTCATTTTGTTTTTCTTCAGCCATTCAGAGGTGGATTTGCTGGTGTGTTTTGGGTCATTGTCCTGCTGCAGCACCCAAGATCGCTTCAGCTTGAGTTGACGAACAGATGGCCGGACATTCTCCTTCAGGATTTTTTGGTAGACAGTAGAATTCATGGTTCCATCTATCACAGCAAGTCTTCCAGGTCCTGAAGCAGCAAAACAACCCCAGACCATCACACTACCACCACCATATTTTACTGTTGGTATGATGTTCTTTTTCTGAAATGCTGTGTTACTTTTACGCCAGATGTAACGGGACGCGCACCTTCCAAAAAGTTCAACTTTTGTCTCGTCGGTCCACAAGGTATTTTCCCAAAAGTCTTGGCAATCATTGAGATGTTTTTTAGCAAAATTGAGACAAGCCTTAATGTTCTTTTTGCTTAAAAGTGGTTTGCGCCTTGGAAATCTGCCATGCAGGCCGTTTTTGCCCAGTCTCTTTCTTATGGTGGAGTCGTGAACACTGACCTTAATTGAGGCAAGTGAGGCCTGCAGTTCTTTAGATGTTGTCCTGGGGTATTTTGTGGCCTCTCGGATGAGTTGTCTCTGCGCTCTTGGGGTCATTTTGGTCGGCCGGCCACTCCTGGGAAGGTTCACCACTGTTCCATGTTTTTGCCATTTGTGGATAATGGCTCTCACTGTGGTTCGCTGGAGTCCCAAAGCTTTAGAAATGGCTTTATAACCTTTGAAATTGAACTCATGTGTGATAAACCACAGTTAAGTTATTTTTTAACAAGGGGGGCAATCACTTTTTCACACAGGCCCATGTAGATTTGGAGTTTTTTTTCTTCCTTAATAACGTAAACCTTCATTTAAAAACTGCATTTTGTGTTCAATTATGTTATCTTTGACTAATAGTTAACGGTTTTTGATGAGCAGAAACATTTAAGTGTGACAAACATGCAAAAGAATAAGAAATCAGGAAGGGGGCAAATAGTTTTTCATACCACTGTATGTCCAACACAGCACTAGCAAACACCACGTCTAGCACATAACGCCAGACATCCCGACCCCCTGGTATAGAAAGCTGCTTTGGCTGATCTGTCTGACTACTTTGCTGAGCTGTCTGACTATGTTACTACTGTTACTTTGTATGAACAGCCATCTGTCCTCAGCCTGTATCCTCCAAACCCCACAATTCCCTGCACACGTGATTTCAATAAGGAAAGGAACATCCGAGTGCAATGCATTGTGGGTTATGTAGTTCCTGCATGCTGTCTGTAAGCTGTGGAGAAGTTGTTACAATTTGTAACATCAGTGTTTAGTCCCTCCTTCCCTGCCAGGATTTCATATGATGCACAAAGAGAAGAACTGTTAAACAGCTGGATTTCAGCATAGAAAATGGCATTTATTCATACCGGTACTTTTTAAAGAAACAGATAACCGTGATGGATATATCAAATAAAGGAATGGGTGCGGCTCACCAAAAGTCTTTGTTGGTTTAATTCCACGGGTTATCCTGTGTTCGATATCCCAAATCAATGTATCAATAATGTAGTTGGTTGTGGGACAAACCCAAGGCAGCAAGTTGACTGCAATACTCTTTATTGGGAGGTAGAGTTACACAACATGTTTCGGGCGGAGCCCTTTGTTTTACACTTGACAAAGGGCTCCGCCCGAAACATGTTGTGTAACTCTACCTCCCAATAAAGAGTATTGCAGTCAACTTGCTGCCTTGGGTTTGTCCCACAACCAACTACATTATTGATAAACCGTGATGGATATATTAGGGGTTTCTGTGTCATGTGGGCCTCTTTATCAGATAATCTGGTTTGGAAGATGGAGTTCCCCTTTAATTAATCCTTCAATTTTGGTAAAAAAAAAAAAAAAGTTAATTGAAAAAAAGTATTCGTTTCAAGTGAACAATCTAAAAACAACTGCACTGGAAAAAAGTGTTTGGGAGGTGAACAACCCTTTTAAATAATATCACTGTGCTGTGTTTGCTCAGGCTCCATTTGTTCCACTAAAGGGCAAAGTGACTAACGCGGGGGAAAATTCGCCAGTGTGACATCATTTCGGTACTTCAACGATTTACTAACGGTCGCTGGTGTAACTTCGCTAGTGAAGGAGATAGACTCTAGCGGTACTTCGCTCCCTAATGCCTGATGAATTTGTGCTCTGGCGAAGGGACGTAACTGTGCAAATTTACTAAGATGCGGATTTTACTCAACGTTACCTCTTGCGCCAGACTTGCCTTCGCCACCTCAGACCAGGCAAAGTGCAATAGAGTAGATAGGAGTTCCTCAAAAAACTGTTGAAAAAGTCCCAAAAAACGCTGGCGTCTTCCTTTTTTCAGGGTGATAGGCTGCAAAAGAGCGTAACATTTTTTTGGGGTAACCGGCTTCCCCCTACATTTCGTAACATATGGCACATAAACTATACACTGGGCTCATGTGTAGGGCAATATAACAACTCTATTTTATTTTATTAAGGTTTCCTGGGCTTGTGTAGTGGACACTCCTGCACTGGGCTGCCGAGCACAGCACACAAAAACGAGGCACGCCGAATTGGACGCCAGCGTGTCCAAACTTGCTGCCCCCCCCAGTCCTTGCAAAAAAAAAAAAAGGTTGGGGACCCCTGGTGTAATGTATTTGCTGCAACATATACCTCCATTGATTTTGAACTTCCCGTCAAATGCAAATAATACTAGTGCAACTTCACCAGCGTTCAGCGCCCTAGACACAACTTCAGATTTTAGTGAATTAGTGTTGTCCTGGCGAAGTGTTGCGCTGTGTGAGAAGCTGTCGCTGGAGATTAGCGAATTTGCCCCCAAGTTACAAGATCTGCAATAACAGGGAAAGGAGTAAATGCTACAACTCTGCATGGAGTCTGGATGTCAGGGCATTGGAGATGAAAAAAGGTAGCCATGTTGTTGTGGGGTTGGCACTTGGTTCATCCTGGATTATATTTATATACGATGGATTATAAATGGAGATTGAAGCTAAATCTGCCAGTCCCCACCCTATAGAAACAAGGCTTCCCCCTGCGCGTGATCCTGTCTCCTACTCTGTAGTGCTGACACCGGCCCATATAACAACACACACAAAGATATTCCACTTCCTGCCGCCCTGAACACACGTGCTTGTAAGTAAGTCGCTTTGCAATGACGTCAGGAGGTGGCGCTTAGTTAAGCGTATAAATACGGGCAGCGCTGGGCACATTGGCCTCTTGCTTGGGAAGGCACAGAGGTGGCAGCAGCAGGGCAGGCGGCACATTAGTCTCACACATGGCGGATTATCTGATCAGCGGAGGGACCAGTTATGTCCCGGATGACGGGCTGGCGGCACAGCAGCTCTTCGGGGCCGGAGACGGGCTCACCTACAAGTGAGTGACACAGACGGGCACACGGGGCGGAGCGTATAGGGAGCGGCTCCAGCCCTGGGAATTGTAGTTCTTTATTATCCCACGTGATCTGCTGTAGTGAGGCCAAGTATAGTGACCCACCGAACTTCTACACTTGGTAGAAGTCTAATACGGGCTTCTGGGAGTTACAGTTCAACAATGCAGGGGGACTATTACTACTTTATGGGGTAAATAAGCCGAGGAAGGTAAATAGTTGACTTTATTCTCTAGAAACCCTTCCATCAGACTCGCTCATTATATATGCTGCATTTTCCCTGTATGAAGAGATCCTGGCCAGCAGAGCTTACAATCTACAACTGATAGTGAGACTTAAGGAGGCCATAGATGAGCTTTCTTGGAAAAGATGTTTCCAAGAAAGATCTTTTGTTTCAATGCACCCGTGTAGCGCTGAATCATTAGATAAACATATAGAAACAATAGAATTCTACTTGTATCTGTCGATTCGGCACTAACAATGGCCGATGTTAAAATGATCAAAGTTTTTTGTCCAGGCCGATGGTTGAGCTGACCAATATCCAAGTCTTCTGCCATTCGGATGCCCATTGACTTTAATGTGGGTGTCAAAATTTGCATTTCGCTAATTTTTTGCTATTTAGCGCGAAATTTGCAAATTTTTCAGCAAAACGATACAGGACAAATTGGCCTATCACTAGCCAGAACCCAGTCCAGGCCTGGTGACTATATTATTAGGAATTATAGAGAAGGGTGACCCTGGCACTGGCTGGGGGTCCAGAAGGTGATTAAGTGAAAAGCTGTTTCTAGATAGATAGATAGATAGATAGATAGATAGATAGAGGGGGAAAAAAAAAAATTGTCAAAATTCAGTGGGGCCCTAAAATGATTTTGCTTTGGGGCCCAGTAACTTGTAGTTCACCACTGCCTCAGCTCTGATCACTGAGTTAAATATTTAATTCTTGGTATCTCTGGTATCACTTGAGCAGCCAGACCCTCCTTGGGTTACACGGCACAGGCACCTGAGTGGCCAAATTAGGAGAGTGCAGGACTACTGGCCATTCATGTGAGGCTGCTAGTTACAAGACTTTGTAATGTGAGTCTAGTGTATTCAGGGACTTTGCTAAAACTCCCTGCACCCCCCCCCCTCTGGCTCCCCGTGAGTGCTGGGATTAGGGTCAGTGACCAGACGGCACATGCAGGGTTAAAGGGGTTGTTCACCTTTAAATGAACTTTTAAGGTGGCCATAGAGGTAGAGATCCATTCGTTTAGCGATGTCGATATTCCCACATTGAAGCCCAATAATCGGATCATAATGGATCCGATAACGGACGGTTGCGTCGCGGGACCGCATAAATGCACAGATGTCGCTGCGATTCGACGGGATTTTTTTAACCTGCCCGATCGAGATCTGCCCGCCTTTCGGCCACATTTTGATCGGGAAAGCCTGTCGGATGGCCCCACACACGGGCCAATAAGCTGTCGACTCGGGCTGTCAGCAGCTTTTATCGCCCGTGTATGGAGACCTTAAGTATGATTTAGGTAGTGATAGTCTTTTTTTTTTTTTTTAGCTTTTTGTTCAGCAGCTCTCCAGTTTGCAGTTTTGGCAATCCGGTTGCTAGAGTCCAAAGTACCCTAGCAACCATGCATTGATTTGAATAAGAGACTGGAATAGGAGAGGCCTGAATAGAAAAATGAGTAAGAAAAACGTAGCAATAACAATAAATTTGTAGCCTTTTTTTTTTTTTTTTTTGGATGCTGGAAAGAGTCAGAAGAGAGAGGCAAATAATTAAATAAATAAATGTTATGCGTTCACTGGGGAAGAATCAAGTGCGACCCCCCCCCCCCCCCATACATCGGTGTTTCACTCGCTCCCTTCCGCCAATCACGTGTGCCCTTATATCCAGCCCCATACAATATGCAGTTATAATACAACTGCAGGGAAGCAGTGACTTGTATCATGTTTTTTGCATAACAGCAGTGCAACCTATTACCTCATGCAGAGCCTTCTGATCAGGAGTGTGTGGGTCCCATAAATACATGTATGAGATCAGTTATCCGGAAACCCTTTATCCAGAAAACTCAGTTACAGAAATGCTATCTCCCATAGACTCCATTTTAACCAAATAATCCAAATTTTTAAAAATGATCCTTTTTCTCTGTAATAATAAAACAGTAGCTTGTACTTGATCCCAACTAAGATATAATTAATCCTTATTGGAAGCAAAACCAGCCTATTGGCTTTATTTAATGTTTACATGATTATCTAGAAAACTCCAGGTCCCGAGCATTCTGGATAACGGGTCCCATACCTGTACTGTATTTCTATAGAGTGAAATTAGTAACCCTGTGCCATGCACTGATGTGTATCCAGCACAGATTGTATGGGAACAGCAGATACAGTAGATAAGATGGAAAACCAGATTGGATCAGTGAGCAGAGACCACAGGTAAATTTAAAAGCTACAGCAGATAATCTTGGAGAAAGGTCCCTTTATTGTCTAAATTAAAGGTGAACACCACAAAAACATAACAAGCTTTTTGAAAAGTAAACATAATTTCAAGCAACTTTGCAATATACATCAATTAAAAAATTTGCAGACTTTTTCATGATTTTTAATGGTTTGAAACAGTTCCCTAAGCCTAGCCCCCTGCTCTCCTACTGATCTGTCTGACTACTTTGCTGAGCTGGCTGACTACTGTTCCTTTGTATGAACAACCATCTGTCCTCAGCCTGCATCCTCCAAACCCCACAATTCCCTGCACATGTGATTTCAATAAGGAAAGGAACATCCCAGTGCAATGCATTGTGGGTTATGTAGTTCCTGCATGCTGTCTGTAAGCTGTGGAGAAGTTGTTACAATTTGTAACATCAGTGTTTAGTGACAGTCCCTCCTTCCCTGCCAGGATTTCAAATGATGCAGAAAGAGAAGAAACCGGTAACTGTGATGGGTATATTAGGGGTGGGCCTCTGTCAAAAAATTTTGGTTTGGAAGCTGGAGTTCCCTTTTAATTAGTGGTTTTTATTTAGTGCAGTGATCCCCAATCAATAGCTTATGAGCAACATGTTGCTCTCCAACCCCTTGGATGTTGCTCTCCGTGTCCTCAAACCAGGTGCATTGAATTCCAGGCTTGGAAGCAAGGTTTAATTACATAAAAACTAAGTATAGTGCCAAGTAGAACCTCCTGTAGGCTGCCAGTCCATATAAGGGCTACCAAATAGCCAATCACAACCCTTATTTGGCACCCCAAGGGACTTTTTCGTGCTTTTGTTGCTCCCTAACCCTTTTTACATTTGAATTTAGCTCACGGGTTAAAAAGGTTGGGGATCCCTGATTTAGTGTATTTGTTGCTCTGCTGGTCAGCCTTAAAAAATAATCTGGCTAGATTTTATATACTGAACTCTCTGTACTGGCCCAGAATTTCCGCAGCTCTAGAACAGTAACGAGCCAGGTCTCCAGCAGCTCCATCATCTTGGATCTTGTTAAGGTCATCTTTTGAGTGTCAGTGGCTCTGCACATGCTCGGGGTGCTCTGGGATTCTGATGAGAAGCTTAGGGGGTTGTTGGAAATGACACAGATGACTAGATTTGTCACTAATGGAAGCTGATGTCAAAGGGGTTGTTCACCTTTGAGTTAAGTGTTAGTATGATGTAGAGAGTGATATTCTGAGACCATTTGCAATTGGTTTTCATTTTTTATTATTTGTGGTCTTTAAGTTATTTAGCTTTTTATTCAGCTGCTCTCCAGTTTGCAATTTAAAGGAGAACCAAACCCTTTTTATTAAAATCCCCTACACTACATACACACCCCTCCCTGCTTTCCCCACCCCCAGCCTAGGTTTTACCCTGGGTAAATGCCCCTAACTCTTCACTTACCCCTCGTTGTAGATTCACGGGCGCCATCTTCTCTACGGTAATCTTTGGGTCTTCTTCTGGCGCTTCGGCAATTTCTGTGGCTTTCGTTGCATGTGCAGTTGCTTGGGACCGGCAGATTGTGCCAACTGCGTATGCGGAAGAGAAGAAGATGGCACCCGTCAACTCCGAGGGTAGCGGGGGGCTATGGGATTTTATTAAAAAGGGTTTGGTTCTCCTTTAAGCAATCTGGTTGCTAGGGTCCAATTTTCCCTAGCAACCATGCATTGTTTTTAACAAGAGACTGGAATATGAATAGAGGCCTGAATAGAAAGATGAGTAATAAAAAGTAGCAGTAACAATACCTTGTAGCCTTACAGAGCATTTGTTTTTGAAATTGGGTGAGCGACCCCCATTTGAAAGCTGGAAAGACTCGGAAGAACATGGAAAATATTAATAAAAAAAATAAATGAAGACCAATTAAAAAGTTGCTTAGAATTGGCCATGCTATAACACACTAAAAGTTAACTTTAAGGTGAACCACCCCTTTAAGCATTTCTGATGCAGAAATACACTGGTTTCCACTCTGTCATGTAACATGGTCTGTTAATAAATGAAATCTCCCTGTATAGTGAAATCATATACTGTATATTGTGAGTGGGTCCCTAAGCTCAGTAAGTGACAGCAGCACAGAGCATGTGCAGTGAATCAGCAGAAAAGAAGATGGGGAGCTACTGGGGCATCTTTGGAGACACAGATCTTTACTGCTAAAGGGCACAGCAAGTACAGAAGCTCAAAGTATAGTTTAGCATTTCTAGAATCTTTGAGTTTTAGTTCCTCTTTAGTTAAGAGCCCATAGTCTCTCTGTTTAGCCTATTCGGTATGGGACCTGTTATCCAGAATGCTCGGGACCTGGTGTTTTCCAGATGAGGGATTTTTCCGTAATTTTGAATCTTAATAACTTGACTGCTAGAAAATCATGTAAACATTAAATAAACTCAATAAACTGGTTTTGTTTGTTTGTCCAATAAGGATTAATTATATCTTAGTTGGGATCAAGTACAAGCTACTGTTTTATTATTATCATTATTATAGAGAAAAGGGTAATTATTTTTTAAAATTTGGATAATAAGGAGAGGTTTTCGCAGATAGTTATAACTGGTTTCCAGATAACTAGGGATGCACCGAATCCACTATTTTGGATTCGGCCGAATCCTTTCCGAAAGATTCGAACCAATACCGAACTGAATCCTAATTTGGTGTGGGAAGAGGAAAGCATTTTTAACTTGTTTTGTGACAAAAAGTCATGTGATTTACCTCCATGCCCCTAATTTGCATATGCCAGGAAGAAGGATTCAGCCGAATCCTACTGAAAAAGGCCGAATCCTGGATTTGGTGCATCCCTACAGATAACGGATCCTATACCTGTACAACTGATCCTGCACAAGGAAGGAACCTCTCTCTGTTCAGCCTATTATTGCCCCCCAATATTGCCCCTCTGTTCAGCAGCACCTTTGCCCCATTTGTTTTGTCCTGTATTCTTAGAAAAGTAAATATGAACTATGAGTAGCCTTATTCTCTGCTGCAGTGGGACCTACGGACGTTCTAGGTCCATATGAACTCTGTTATAATATAATGGAGATCTACATTGAGCACCTGGTTAAGGGACAGGGCCCAAACGCTTTATTTATTATTATTTGATGGAATCAAACCCACAGTGACTGTATTTTCTCCTCCTGTCTCACCAGTGACTTCCTCATCCTCCCGGGGTACATTGACTTCACAGCAGACCAAGTGGTAAGTGATTTGCATCAGATTTAGACTGAAATATTGCATTAGCCAATCATTTTTTTTTTTTTTAGTGGTCCATGTGAAATGTGAAAAAGACACGTTGTAGCTTGTTTTGTCTCTAGGATCTCACCTCCGCGCTCACAAAGAAAATCACCTTAAAGACCCCGATGGTTTCCTCCCCCATGGACACAGTCACAGAAGCCAATATGGCTATTGCAATGGCGGTGAGTGCTTTCAACTGCTATACCCAACCCGCGGCTACTACTTTTGGGAGTAGGGGGCATTGCTGGGAGATGTAGTTCAGCTGCAATTGTTAAGATACTGTCTGGACGCCTATTGCAGAGCTTACTCTGTTGTATTTATTAAGTTTTTCCGTGTCTTATTTAGTTAACAGGCGGGATTGGCATTATGCATCACAACTGCACCCCAGAATTCCAGGCCAATGAAGTACGGAAAGTGAAGGTGAGCAGAAAAAAAACTTCTATTTGTCTTGTAATGTTTGTGTGGGATTATTTAGCAGTTTGAGGTTTATGCCTTATTAGCAGTTTTATTCTGCTAGTATCCTGTTTTTCCCATATGACCTCTAAGCTGTTATTCTGCCCTCCATGAGCATAAATGACTGGCGCAGCATTTTTCTCCTTGTCACCTTTACAATCTAAAGCAGCAGAGAAGGAGGAGGATGCTGTACCAGCCATTAAATCATTGTGTAACCAGTAGAGATGCACCTAATTCACCCTTTTTCAGCAGGATTTGGCCGAATCCTTCTGCCCAGCCGAACCAAATCCTAATTTGCATATGCAAATTAGGGACGGGAGGGAAAGCGCATGACATTTTGTCATAAAACAAGGAAGGAATTTGCATATTCAGGTTCGGTTTTCGGCCAAATCCAAAATAGTGGATTCGATGCATCCCTAGTAACCAGCAAAGCATGAAAGAAAATAATTAGGAGGGCAAATTAGCTAAAAAACCACTGGTTATTGAAACATTGAGTAAAGGGTGTTTCTGAAAACGTTGGGCGTCCCATTACATTGCAGCCACCTGTTTTTTAATGTTTCAATAAACTGTTTGAGGCAGTGCGCCTTCCTAAATTTTTTTTCGGTCTTGGAATCATCTCAGTTTGTCCTTCTGGGACAATTTATGAAGGGTGCAAGGGTAAGTCTGTTGTATTTTTAACCAGTAAAGCAGGTTAGAGCTGCTGTAGAGGGGGGGGGAGATTTTAGTGGTGTAAAACTGTTACTATAACGAATACAAAAAAGACTAGAGCGTTAAAATAAATTGCAAAAGTGCTCAGAAGAGCTTCCCTTTTGATGGTGGTTAGATCCCCTTTTTTAAGTCTGCAAACCCATATAATGTATGATAAGGGTTTCTTTCACTTAAACATCTCCTTCTGATTTACTGTAGAAATACGAGCAGGGTTTCATCACAGATCCAGTGGTGCTAAGTCCCAAACACCGAGTCCGACATGTATTTGAGGCCAAGGCCCGGCATGGGTTCTGTGGGATTCCCATCACTGAGAATGGAAAGATGGGGAGCAAGCTGGCGGGAATCATTTCATCCAGGGACATCGACTTCCTCAGACCCGAGGAGCACGACCTTGCACTCAGCGAGGTGAGCGAATTGAATAATCCGTGTGGCAGCACCCGCCTAAATGATTTGGCAACTCTCACTATAAGGGGCATCGTTCTTCCATTTTCATTTAGATCATGACCCTAAGGGAAGACCTTGTTGTGGCGCTGGCCGGAGTGACGTTGAAGGAAGCCAATGAAATTTTGCAGAGGAGTAAAAAAGGTCCGTGTTTTCCATCATTCTCAACGCATGACCTTTCAATTCCTGGCATCCCCATGCACGGACTGCTTAGTTACCGACTGTTCATTTTCTGTGCTTTCCCCATTTCAGGCAAGCTACCCATTGTTAACGGCAACGACGAGCTGGTGGCCATAATCGCTCGCACTGACCTAAAGAAGAACCGCGATTATCCGCTTGCTTCCAAAGACGCAAAGAAACAGCTGCTGTGCGGGGCGGCCATTGGCACACACGAGGATGATAAATATCGGCTGGATCTGCTGGTGCAGGCCGGAGTGGATGCAGTGGTCCTTGTGAGTCTTTTATACATGAACCTGTATCTAAGGCAGAAATACCCATCCTGCCCCTGGGCTGTCACTCCCAACAGCCAGGGGGCGCTGCAGTTTGGCTATCTTTATTATTATACGAGATAGAACCAACATAATAACATTCAACTGCTATTACCTTAAGACTCTTCTGTCTGCTTCCAGGATTCATCACAAGGAAACTCAATTTTCCAAATCAATATGATCAAATACATCAAAGAGAAGTATCCTGATCTTCAGGTGATCGCTGGCAACGGTAAGAACTGCCCTTCCCAACTATTGGGTTATTACCAACCTGCTATCTCATAGGGTCATTTACGGCCATGCTATTTGCCACTTTAAATTGTTGCCTCTTTGGAGGTCCCATCATGGACTGACGGCAGTGTCCCTGGGATCAGAGCAGCCTCACTAATGGGCAGAAGACATGACTATGCTCTGGGTATAAATAGAGCCCTGACACATGCTGGGAAGTTTGAATCCGGTGACATTTGAGTGTCAGCAGCACATGGTAAATTCATAGAGACTAGAGGCTATTTTTATCTCTTTATAGTTGGGCACTGGCAGGTGCTGAGGACATGGGAAACCAAAGACCTGTTGCTGTTCTCTAAAGTCTTGCCCTTTAATGCAACTGCAAATATCAATAGACTTACAGTACATGGGAACATCAGCTGCAGCTCTGTGGTTTGGCTGGAGGAGACGCAGCAGATCATACCTTCTGGAGAATTGGGGGGGCGGTTGTTAAGGTATGGAGATCTAAATTACAGTAAGATCCCTTATTTGTAAAAGCAGGTCCCAAGATTCTGGATTACAGGTCCTATACCTGTAACACAGTTAGTTAGGTTGAAAAAAAAAAAAGACACACATCCATCAAGTTCAACCTTTTAAGTCTATAACCTGTCTAACTGCTAGTTGATTCAGAGGAAGGTACTTCAATATGTCCTGGCTCCAATATAGCAATCGGACCAGTCCCTGGATCAACTTGTACTATGAGCTATCTCCCATAACCCTGTATTCCCTCACTTGCTAAACACCATCCAACCCCTTCTTATACCTATCTAATGTATCAGCCTGTACCACTGATTCAGGGAGAGAATTCCACATCTTCACAGCTCTCACTGTAACAAACCCATTCTGAATATTTAGGCAGAACCTCTTTTCTTCTAATCGAATGGGTGACCTTGTGTCAGCTGGAAAGACCTACTGGTACTTAGCCAGTCTTTCCTCATAGCTAAGATTTTCCATACATTTTACCAGCTTAGTTGCCCTTCTCTGTACCCTCTCTAATACAATAATGTCCTGTTTAAGAGATGGAGACCAAAACTGTACGACATAGTCTGTACAGTGGAAGAATGACCGCCTCCTGCTGTGAATCTACTCCCCTTTTTAATACAGCTCAAGACCTTATTTGCCCTTGATGCTGCTGACTGGCATTGCTTGCTACAGCCAAGTTTATCATCTACAAGGACTCCGAGGTCTTTTTCCATTATGGATTTGCCTAGTGCAGTCCCATTAAGTGGATATTTATACATCCCAGGTGCATGACTTTACATTTATCAACATTGAATTTCATTTGCCACTTTAGCTGCCCAGATTGCCAGTTTGCATTGTGTATTTCTAATCATCACACCAGTCTTCTAGTCCCCTGTTGCCCTCACTCTTTTTGCCTTTTCAAAAGTTTTTATTTATTTTTCTCCCTCCAGTCGTAACTGCCGCCCAAGCAAAGAATCTGATAGACGCAGGGGCCGACGCGCTGAGAGTGGGAATGGGAAGTGGCTCAATTTGCATCACTCAGGAAGGTAATTTTGTTTTATTATATTTGTTTGGGACTCTCTTCTTTCCTTCTGTAGCATAAACATGTTAATGTTCCTATAGCTAGATTAAGGCTGGGGGCAAGGGCACTGTGGAACTTTGGAATAGGGAAGACTTCGTCTGTGTTTCTGCAGAACATCTGTTTACTTTCTAGAAAATAATAAAATAAAATTAGTTCTGCTGGGACATCTGAGTGTCCTATCTGAATCAGGCCCAGTATCTTTCTGTTAATGAGAACCCAGGTGCAAGGTGTAGCTGCTTCTCTGTGTATGTTTATATACATATATATAATTGAAGCATTGCTAGAGATGGTCATTGCCAATGAACTTGTTTTTCTTTCCTGTATAGCTGCTCCACAGATCCCTCCAGACCTAAAGTCTCACAGCCCCAAATGCCCCTCTATTGTGACAGGCACTTATAGTAAGTCACATGTCCCCATATCCCTGACCCTGAGCCGAAGGAATCTCCTGCCTCGGCTGCACATTGTCCTGCTTGACTTGATATGGTAGTTTTAGATGCACTTGGGGTTCTGTGGCTTTGGGTAACTGGGTCTGGGGTTGGGAGTCCTTTGTGAAAGCAGGGTTCTGCATCTGCCAACTTATTCCTTCCATATATTCTACTTGTCTATCAGTCCTACTGTATTTTGTACTTGGATTTAGATTTTGAATTGCCCTTCAAAAGAAACGATACCCAGTATAGTTAGTGGAAATTTACCTTAGAAATATGCATCTTCCATTTACTTTGCATTTAAATATACTGAAGGTATAGCGTGTTGTATGAAGTGAACACTCCTCCTCTGCATTTTATGTATTCATGGGAGCTGCCATAGAACTGTTTGTAGCCCATAGACTTCAGTAGGTCAGAACATTGCTTGGGTATGGCCTTTAAATAATCTGGCATTTGAAACATGTTCTAGATTTGTCAAGACTAGAAATATGGTACTTTTAGTACCTAATTGATAGTTTATTCTAAGGGCAACTGTAGCTACTATGTAGTTTCCGTTGCCAATGTCTTACAAGCATGCAGGCCACCATCTTCCTTTGGTATCTCCACTGACCCCTCCTTACTGCTTTAAGATCCCCTTAGAAGAAACGGGAGGAGGTGTCTTGTGCCCAGAGAGTGGCTGGTTGCCAGTGGACCCACAACCCTCCTAACGTGGTTGTATTGGATTGTGAATGTTTATATGACTGGAGCACAGTCCCTGGGGGGCCAATGGCAGGCTTGATTGAGCACAATGGTTTTAGGGCAGAGACGCGTGAAGATTCTTGGAGCCTCTTCTTCGGGCGACTAATCTCCCAAAACTGCATTCCGGCCAGCTAGAATCGAAATCACCAGGGGGATGGCACTCTGAGTGCTTCATTTTCTGAAGTTGCCCGAAGTTTCCTCATGTCGCTAGACAACCAATCTCCCCGAATCTCCACGTGTGTCTCTGCCCTTATGGTGCACGCACATCTTTCCCCGGCAGAACACAACATCCAGCTGCCACCTACAAACTGCAATCTGCGGACTCACAATCCGAATTGTATGGACATCTCTATGCCCAAAGCGAGCCTGTAGGTGCACACAAGACTTCAGGAAAGCTGGTTAGGAGATAGTGGAGTAATTATTTACCCAGGTTAATCGTCTTCCCTTCTTGCAGCAGCAAGGCAAAATTTGTTCTTATTTACATCTTAGTTTTAAGATTCTTCATTCCCCCCCCTCGCAACAAAAATGACACTGTTTAACATGCCTGTTTTCCTACAGAGCCATTGAACCCTGCTTTTTAAAGGGGGGGGGGGGGTGTATAATTTAACCATGAAGGCATATGGATCTGGGCCCTCCAGATATTGGAAAGCTCAGGGCAAGGATCTCCATTACCCAAGATTCTAACTGGTTGTCGGGCTACAACTCCCAGTCATTGGGGGCCACAGACGGTTGTAGTTTTGTGGGGAGTTGGAGATCCCTGCCAGAGATGTGGGGGGGTCACGGGTCACACACAAAGGGTTGGTCTCAGGGTGTGACCTTCATTCTAATTGTAATCAGTCGGCCTCCTGCTTGTAGTTTTCATTGGTAGTTGAGACCTTTTCTGCCTGCACTGACTGACACTTCATGGCTTGGATTCCCATGGGGGGGGGGGGGGAGAGATGTGAATAGACCTGTCACTGCCTTGTGTTTGTGGTTTCCTGCCTGCCCACATGTCTGGAACATTAAAATCTCTAGCATCTATTATGCCTAGATTTCATCTTTTGCACCTGATTTACTAATCCTGCATGTGTTCATCCAACTGCTCTCATGAATTGAATTGAAATAAAGATAAGAAATAGAGACAAAGCCCTGGAACCAATTGCGTCTAATCAGCAGTTGGCCACCAGTCTAGCTTCTTATTAGTTGCTCTGGGTTACAGGGGGGGGGGGGATATCCTTTTCTGACTTGGCTGAGGTGAGAATATTCATAGTGTTCTTTCACTCTCTGGGATGGCACTGTGAATGGTGCAGCCCCACAAAGTTTCTGATGCCCTGACAATAGAATGGTATGGTCCTGTGAATGTTTCTATTCTGGAGAGACTGGTGCAGCCCCATGATGGTTATAATTCTCTGATAAAAGATGGCATGACCCTATGAACATGTCTGTGATTGACAGAATGGTACAGCCTAATGATGTTTTTAATGGTCTCACTGTAGAATGGTATGGCCCTGTGGATGCTTCTGTGATTATGTAGAAAATTAGCCAAACAGCACAAGCTTGTATAGCGGGGATCTCCCCTGCAAGTTTATTAGGTCAAGTGATGTAACGTTTCGGGGGCGTGCCCCTTCATCAGACATCATCATCATCATGTCTGATGAAGGGGCACGCCCCCGAAACGTTACATCACTTGACCTAATAAACTTGCAGGGGAGATCCCCGCTATACAAGCTTGTGCTGTTTGGCTAATTTTCTACATAGATACGATTGGGAGAGGCGCCGACCCCTCCAGCCAACACCGGGCTTCGCCTTCAAGGAGAGTTTTTGGGGAAATTAGGTAATTATTTTCGCTTGATGCTTCTGTGATTGACAATGGTACAGCCCAAATAAGGTTCTAATGCTCCCACAGTAGAATGGTATGGCCCTGTAGATACTTCTGTGTTTGAGAGACTGATACAGCCCAATGAAGGTGCTCTGACAGATTGGTTTGGCTCTGTAGATGTGTATGTACTTGACAGAATGGTACAGCCCATGGAAGGTTCTAATGCTCTTGTAATAGAATGGAATAGCCCTGTAAATGTTTCTGTGCTTGACCGAATGGTACAGCCCAATGAAGAGGACTGGTATACACTTGTGACTGTTTGTCCTGCAGACAGAGCTACAAGTTCTTTTTTTTCTCTATGACCAACGTTGGGCACAGCGTGATGGCATTAAGCTGTTTTACCCTAGTGCCCCCACAAAGTGAGTAGAGAAGTCACCATTATGGGTGGGACTATGAGGAGAAGAGAGGAGGATGCTGTCATGTGCTGGTGCTCAACTCCAACTCCTCCATGCTTCCATTTGTACAGAGTGATGCCCTGGAAGCCCTGCTCAGTTGGTGCACAGTCCCAGAGGAGAGAGTTTATCTTGTAGAGCCGACTCCATGACCTTGGACCTTCTCTGTTGTGTAGTATCAGCGAGGCATGATGATAAAATTCTATACTATTAAAGGGCTCTGCAACTTCCTCTTCCATTTATTGGATACCCAGGAACACTGAGGGGTGGCAGACATTTCCCCAGGCAGGACCACCTTCGGGGGGGGGAGTTGTAGGGGCCCCGAGGGTAAGGGGGCCCCAGCCACGCCGCACTTAACTTGATTAACCGGGCCCCCCTGTTTCCGATAGCTGCACAGGGGGAGGTATCTTCTGTCCATTACTTTCCTTTATTGGTCACAGAGTTTAAGTCCCAGTTGAGCTGCTCAAGGGATTGGATAGTTGAGGTTTGAACTCCAGCTCATCCAATCATCATGCAACTTTACTGGGACTTGAAATTCTGTGATCAATAAGGGAGGAAAATGCTGTCACTGGAAGAAGATGCAGCCACCTGTGCTCCCCTCCTCCCTTCTGCAGTTGGCAGCTCACTTACAGCAGGTGGGCCACGCTAATGAAGTAAGTACAACATGGCAGGGCCCCCTTGTGGTCCATGTTGTGTGGTGGGGCCCTGGGCACCAATTTTTTTTTTTTTTTTTTTTTTTTTTTTAAACTTCTGGGGGGGGGTCAAGTTTTTTTTACATGGATGTTTAAGGGAGGCCCCTTAAACATCCATGGGGGTGGGCTGACCACCAATATTTTTTTTTACCATGTAGGGTCCTAGCCACCAATATTTTTTTTTATTTATTTTTTTACTGTGGGGTGGGGAGGGTGGACTCGTAGGTGGGGCTTGCGATGGATGCAGCCAGGGGGCCCAGGAAATTTTGTCGTATGGGGCCCTGCGATTTCTGATGGCGGCCCTGTCCACAGGCCCCAGCCAGGGTGGAGGAGAGAAAAAAGTAGTAGGAAAAAGAGAAAAGCTTGGAGCAAGGTTAGAGCTTGAGTCCCGACACTGCAACAAGTAACAAACTTGTATCCCTGAGCTAACACTTACCTCACTAGCAAGATATGAGGGCAGATGATATAACTAATGAGGCACCACGGCTGTTCCTGTAGGACTCTTTCATGTTTCCCAAGGGGTCTGCTGCACTCTGCAAAAGGGGCTGCATCAAAAATCCAGCGCTCTGTGCAAAGAGCAGGGACAATAGGTGCACCCAGCTGAACAATGCATAAGGTATGGGGCGGGAGTGGGGGACACCTATGTGCTTCTCTTTAAAGGAGAACTAAACCCTTAAAATGAATTTGGCTAAAACTGATATGTTTCATATACTGAACTTATTGCACCAGCCTAAAGTTTCAGCTTGTCAATAGCAGCAATGATCCAGGACTTCAAACTTGTCACATGGGGTCACCATCTTGGAAAGTGTCTGTGACACATGTTCAGTGGGCTCTGAGCAGCTGTTGAGAAGCTAAGCTTAGGGCTCGTCACTAATTATCCAGCAGAAAATGAGGTTGGTCTGTAATCTAAGCTGATGCTACAGGGCTGATTATTAAATTCTGATGCTAATTGCACTGGTTTCTGTGCTGCCATGTAGTAATTATCTGTATTAATTACTAATCAGCCTTATATTGTGACATTTCTATTCTATGTGTACTGTATATTGTGAGTGGGTCCCTAAGCTCAGTAAGTGACAGCAGCACAGAGCATGTGCAGTGAATCAGCAGAAAAGAAGATGGGGAGCTACTGGGGCATCTTTGGATACACAGATCTTTACTGCTAAAGGGCTGTAGTTGCCTTGGGCTGGTACAGAAGCCCAAAACATAATGTACAACATTTCTACCTACTTCTTTAGTTTAACTTTCCTTGTCCTTTAACACAGGCAGCACTTGATCCAAGGCATAGTCTGCAGGTCCCTGTACCCCGAAAAACAGAGGGCAGAGGCCTGTGGCTATTTGCACAACAGGCAAAGTAAAAAGAAAAAAAAAAAAGAAATGATGGCCTTTTTTTCCCCCACTTTGCACACTGTGTGGGACATTGTAAATGACCTCTAGTGCCTGTGCTAAAACTTAGTATGGTAAAAGCTGTTTGATCAATCAAAGGGAGATATTATTGACTTTATGGCCCTGTTTGTAGGCAGAGAGAAATAATAAATGGGAAGTGCTCACACTTGTATATGTCAGGCTGTGGAATTGCCCTGCCTATACCTCCATATGTAATAATAGGCACTGTTTGCCTAGGAGCAGTAACCAATAGCAATCAATATGCTGTTTGCTTTTAAACAGATGACCAGTCAATGGTATGAGTTACTGCTGCTGGGCAAACTTAGTGCCTTTTATTTAGGGATGCACCGAATCCACTTTTTTGGATTCGGCCGAACCACCAAATCCTTCGAGAAAGATTTGGCCGAAACTGAATTTGCATATGCAAAGTAGGGGTGGGAAGGAGAAAACATTTTTTTAATTCCTTGTTTTGTGACAAAGTTATGCGATTTCCCTCCCCACATTTGCATATGCAAATTAGGATTCGGTTCGGCGGAATCCTGCTGAAAAAGGCCGAATCCTGGATTCGGTGCATCCCTAATTTTATCACACCCCTCCCCCCCCCAAGTGACATAAAGAAGTATTTGTGTTACATGAAACACCACAAACCTACAAGGAATGTTCCTTTTAGAAGTTGGGTTGCCCTTACACTGGCTGCCATGCTGGGCCGTGCAGGAGTTTATATGATAGGACAGCTGCCAGTATGAGGCCAGAGCTGTGATTGGCTTAGCCCCACCCTACTGTGTTTCTGGGGGATCACCATTAAGACACACCCACCACTCATTATTGTCACAGAAGAAACGGGGATCTGTGGGAGCTCAAGTCACAGGGTATTATTCCATTTTATCCCAAATTAAATGCAGCCAGCATATATTATGATATATATTTATACAGGTATGGGATCCATTATCTGTAACCCATTCTAAAAAGTTCAGAATTACAGGAAGACCATCTCCCATAGACTCCATTTTAATCAAATAATTCAGATTTTTTTACTTTTTATTGATTTGCTTTTTCTCTGCAATAAAGAAACCATACCTTCAACTTGATCTCAACTAAGATATAATTAATAATTATTAGGGGCAAAACAATCCTATTGGTTTTTGTTAAATGTTACATTTTAAGTAGACTTATTGTATGAAGATACAAACTACAGAAAGATCCCTTATCCGGAAAACACCAGGTCCTGTGCATTGTGGCTAATCATTCCCATACCAGTATAGCACTGACATATACTACAGCGCTTTACAGAGATAAATCATTCCCATCAGCCCCTGCCCCAGTGAAGCCTTCAGTCACATGCACTAGCGTAAGGTTTATTGGGGGCCAGGGGGGCTGCCTGTATGTTTTTGGGAGAGTGGGAGGAACCCACAGAAGCACAGGGAGAATGTATAACACAATGGTTGGAACAGAACCTTGGACCTTCCAGGCAGCAGTACTAGTCAATACCCTACATTAGGATAGGATTAATGAATAAAACCCTCATTTTGTAGGCAGTTTATAAGTAATATATGATGTTGCTTTTACATGGTACTAAAAATTATTATTTTTAAAAATAGCCCTTTTTATTAGAGCTTCGTATAGAATTTTCTCTGGTCCCTGTCCATGTTTCAAATAAGGGGTGGGAGTGTCCTAATGGTCCCTGGCAGAAGCACAGTAGGAGGGGGACAGCCAATCGCAGCCCTGAAGTCACACAAGCACATACAGGCTTCAGTTCCCTATCAGGTCCTGCTAGCTGCTGATCCGGCTCCCCTGCAGAGCCTGGGAAATCAGGGAGCAGGAAGTGGAAGAGAAGGGAGGGATTATTTGGGTTTTTTGCAGAAATATTCAATAAATCAGCCTGAAACACTAATTTTTTAAAGAGGTTGTTCACCTTTGAGATAACTTTTAGTATGATGTAGACCGTGATATTCTGAGACAATTTGTAATGGGTTTTCATTTTTTATGATGGAAGGTTTTTGTTATTTAGCTTTTTATTCAGCAGCTCTTCAATTTGCCTATTAACTATTCTGATAACTATGGTCCAAATGACCCTAGCAACCATGCATTGATTTGAATAAGAGACTGGAATATGAATAGGGGAGGCCCGAATAAAAGGATCAGTAATAAAAAGTAAAAATAACAATACATTTGTAGCCTTACAGAGCTTTTGTTTTTTAGAAGGGGGTCAGCGAAGCCCATTTGAAAGCTGCAAAGAGTCAGAAGAAAAAAGGCAAATAACTATAAAAAAAATAAATACTGAAAACCAATTGAAAAGTTGCATAGAATTGGCCATTCTATAACATACTAAAAGTTACCTTAAAGGTGAACCACCCCTTTAAGCACAGTTCTTCTATATCTAAATGAGTAAAAAGCACTGGTACGTTCTTATTTATTTTTTTTTTTTACACATAATGTCTCCTTTAATTATGAGTGCTGTTTATTCAAGGCAAGCAATTAAAACTAACAAATGCAATTTAATTGAATTTTCTTTATGGAAACTCTATTTTATGGCATGAGTTTTAGCAGCTTGTGGCCCATGGGGGGGGGGTAACAAGAAGTGAAAAGCAATGAGTGGGTGCGGATGGACAGACCGGACACTGACTTAGATGGAACCAAAACTTGCCTGGGCCATTTACCTACTGATATGTGATCCCATCCCAGAAATATGACAATTCCCATAATCCTATGTTTGAGCAGAGTCGCAGCAAGTAACATACGGCTCAGTGTCTGTAATGTAAATCTCCACAATGGAACGTGTTCAGCTTAACCCCGTGTCTCCAGCATGCGTTGCTTGTGGCATGTACCACGGGAACTTATTGCACGTGGCAGTTTCTTATATTATTTCCCACGTTTGTGTCCCTGCTACAGTGCTGGCGTGCGGGAGGCCTCAGGCCACGGCCGTGTACAAAGTGTCGGAGTATGCCAGAAGGTTTGGTGTCCCTGTCATCGCAGACGGCGGCATTCAGACTGTCGGACATATCGCAAAGGCCTTGGCATTGGGCGCTTCCACAGGTGAACTTTATTCTTCTCTTTAACAAGGAACACCAAAATAATCGCTAGTAAAGGGCAAGTAGCAGGGATGCTGGGAATTTCTGCATTTAGAAAATAAGACACAACTCCCAGCGCTGCTTGTGGAGGGGTGCCAGGAGTTAGGCCTCTGTTATGTACAAGACAATTCTGCACATGGGTCTGGTGCTTTAACAACAGCTGGAGAACGTTCACGTTGGATTTCAAGGGTCGAGAGTTTTTACAGCCTTCATTATTGCGCCCCATTTTTATTACAAGGGAGTAATTAACCAATATTGCCTCCCCCATCCCATTATAGTCTCCCAGGTCAGGGGCATCCATCAATGGGTGGTTATTAAAGGGGCTGTAAAGGCAAAAATGAAAAATCCCATTTTTACTTTCTTTAATGAAAAAGAAATCTATCTCCAATATACTTTAGTTAAAAAATGTCTACTGTTTTTATAATAAACCTGACTGTATGCAGTGAAATTCCCCCTTCTTTTACTGCTGTGGATAGGAATTGTCAGACGGTCCCTAACTGCTGTGCAGGTAAATGATCATACTTTCAAATGGCAGGGGGAGCCCCCCCACCTTACTTCCCAGAACTCGAGCAGCATTGTTGGATTCCCTGTAGAGATTTGTATCCAGAGACTCAGTGTAGTCTTTATATTCTGATTATTACTCAGTCTTGCTGTATTGGCTTCTATAGCAGATATTATTTGACTTGTGCTGTTTTGATAATTTATGACCATCCCTAAGCTTAACCTCCCAACTAAAGCCCAGACCACACTGAGCATGTGCGAGTCTTGATATTGCAGAAATGTCTAACAAAGTTACAAGATGACAGCCCCCTGCGCCAACTTTGAAAGCATAAATCATTTGTCTTATTAGGCTGCTGGTGCAGTAAGTTCATCTTTATATTTAGTATACATAATACAGCATTTCTAACATTATTCTATTTTAGACTTTACATGCCAAGGGTTGTTCACCTTTGCATTAACTTTTAGTATGATGTAGAGAGTGATATTCTGAGACAATTTGCAATTGGTTTTTATTGTTTGTGGTTTTTGAGTTATTGTGCTTTTTATTCATTCGCTCTCCTGTTTGCAATTTCAGCAGTCTGGTTGCTAGGATCCAAATTACCTTAGCAACCATGCATTGATTTGAATAAGAGACAGGAATAGTAAAGAGTTGAACAGAAAGAAGAGTAATACAAAGTAGCCATAACAACGATGTGAATAAGAGACCGAAATATGAATAGGAGAGGCCCTGAATAGAAATAATAATAAATGTGTAGCCTTACAGGCCATTTGTTTTTTTTAGTTAGGGTCAGTGAAAGCTGGAAAGCGTCAGAAGAAGGCAAATAATTAAAAAACAATAGACAATAAATAGACCAATTGAAGTTGCTTAGAATTGACCATTCTATATCATCCTAAAAGTTAAAGGGATGGTCCACCTTCAAGTTATAGAATTGCCAGTTCTAAGCAACTTTTTAATTGGTTATTGGTTCTTCTTTCCAGCTGTTTAATCTAAAAACAAATGTTCTATAAGTCTACACATTTATTGTTTTTGCTACTTTTTATTACTCGTATTTCTATTCAGGCCTCTCCTATTCATATTCCAGCCTCTTATTCAAATCAATGCATGGTTGCTAGGGTAATTTGAACCCTAGCAACCAAATTGCTGAAATTGCAAACTGGAGATCTGCTAATTAAAAATCTAAACTCAAATACCAGAAATATTAAATGAAAACTAATTGCAAATTGTCTCAAAATATCACTATGTACATTATACTAAGTGACCTGGAAGGTGAACGACCCCATAAAACGTAAAGGTGAACCGTACCTTTAACCTGCTGCGTCTTCTTCCTCTAGTCATGATGGGGTCCCTACTGGCAGCCACCACAGAAGCCCCAGGTGAATATTTCTTCTCAGATGGCATAAGGTTAAAGAAATACAGAGGCATGGGCTCTCTGGATGCCATGGACAAGAATGTAAGCAGCCAGAAGAGATACTTCAGGTGAGGATTTATGTAATTTTTAAAAGGTTAAAAGGAAGATAAACCCAACATTTAGAGTGCTAGCTCCATCTCAGGAGTGAGTGATGCAAAGATGTCACCCTCTGCTAAAACATTGGATTGTATTGAGCTATTCCATGGAAGCCTGTAGGCAGAGACGCGCTTAGATTCAGGGAGATTAGTCACCGAATGGGACTTGGATCGATTTGTTTTCCAAGGTTGATAACTTCGGGCGACTTCTGAAAATGAAGCAATCCGAATGCCATCCTGCCGGTGATTTACATTGTAGCCGGCAGGAAGGCAGTTCGGGGAGATTAGTTGCCCAGAAGAAGAGATTTGTCGCCAGGCGATGAATCTCTCTGAATCTCACCGTGTGTCTCTGCACTAACCTTCTGAGGGTCAGGCCACGCTGGGTGTTTTGGGTAGATTCGGTCGTCTGGCGACTAATCGTCTAGTTTTTGCGGCGACCAATCTCCCCAAACGCCTTCCCTGACAATGCGCCAGATAAAATGAAAACGACTGCGCTAATCACACACGGCGAATCGTTTTCCGAAGTCGCCCGAAGTTTCTTCGTTAGACAACTTCGGAAAACGAACCGCTGTGTGTGATTAGCGCCGGCGTATGGGGAGATTGGTCACTGCAAAAACAAGCCGAATCTACCCAAAAACCTGCATGAAGGCAGTGTGAGAAGTTGTATGCAAATATCCCAGTCAATAGCTGTACAGCTAAGCGCTTATCCTCATATGTAACGCTGGGGCTTACATTTGTATTCATTGTTCTTTTCTCCCACAGTGAGGCAGATAAGATTAAGGTTGCTCAGGGTGTGTCTGGAGCCGTCCAGGACAAGGGATCCATTCACAAGTTTATTCCATATTTAATTGCTGGAATTCAGCATTCGTGCCAGGACATCGGCGCCAAGAGCTTAACGCAAGTCAGGTAAGAGTTCCCAGCACTGGGAGGAAATATTCCGGTACATCAGAGCTGTTTTGGGCAAGTTATCTGCTGCTTTTACATCCCATTCTGAATATGATTCCATAATAGACAGATGGGATTCTAGAGTAGCGCAGGAAATACAGCGATTATTGGTTTTTCTTGCAGGGCCATGATGTATTCAGGTGAACTTAAGTTTGAGAAGAGGACCATGTCAGCACAAGTGGAAGGAGGAGTGCATGGACTACACTCGTAAGTGATTTTATACCGTAGAAGTCCTTGAACAGTGGATAGCTCAGTATAGAACTCTAATAAACTATTGGCTCCCTCTGCTGGCCAGAGAATAAAAGCCGAGCTGCCAGTTTGTGTGTAGCCAGGAATAAATGGCAACAAGATTGAGTTACATACATAAATCAGGTTGAAAAAAGACAAAGTCCATCAAGTCCAACCCCTCCAAATGAAAACCCAGCATCCATACACACACCCTTCCCTACTTTCACATAAATTCTATATACCCATATCTATACTAACT
Organism: Xenopus petersii; assembly: GCA_038501925.1. Classification (NCBI taxonomy): domain Eukaryota; kingdom Metazoa; phylum Chordata; class Amphibia; order Anura; family Pipidae; genus Xenopus; species Xenopus petersii. The sequence goes on along the minus strand of CM076678.1, from coordinate 141,964,975 downwards.
ATAGAGTTTAGTATCACAGTAGCCTTTGATATTATGTCTGTCCAAGAAATCATCCAAGTCATTCTTATAGTCATTAACTGAATCAGCATCACAACATCACCCGGCAGTGCATTCCCCAACCTCACTGTCCTGACTGTGAAGAACCCCCTACGTTGCTTCAAATGAAAGTTCTTTTCTTCTAGTCTGAAGGGGAGGCCTTTGGTACGGTGATCCACTTTATGGGTAAAAAGGTCCTCTGCTATTTGTCTATAATGTCCTATAATTTACTTGTAAAGTGTAATCATGTCCCCTCACTAGTGCCTTTTTTCCAGAGAAAACAACCCCAACCTTGACAGTCTACCCTCATAATTTAAGTCTTCCATCTCTCTAACCAGTTTAGTTGCACTTAGTCTCTGCACTCTCTCCAGCTCATTTATAGCCCTCTTAAGGACTGGAATCCAAAACTGCACTGCATACTCCAGATGAGGCCTCACCAGGGACCTATAAAGAGGCAGAATTATGTTTTCATCCCTTGAGTTAATGCCCTTTTTTATGCAAAACAGAACTTTATTTGCTTTAGTAGCCACAGAATGACACTGCCCAGAGTGTTATAGACTGTGATGCACAAGATGCAAGCACCTACTTTCTTTCATCTCTCATGCTGTTACAATCTGTAGAAGGAAATGGTCAGACTTCTGTGAAACTGGTTACCCAGGCTTCCTTCTAGTGATGTGGGCCAAAAAAAATGATTTGCCTTGCCCCTGACACCTCCATTTATAGACCCGCTCCAGACCCACCAATCTGACGCGCGGCACATCACTACTTCCTTCCCCATGTACTACTAACCTTCAACCTGCTCTGATCCAAGGGCCAAATTCAAATGTTCGCAAGTAGTTTTACAGCAGGGGCAACAAATCTCCCCATGTGCCATTGCCCTTAGTCAGTGACATTCCATAGGTGCTAAGGGAGTTGTCTGGCAGTCAGGAATCAGTCCTGAACTTCTTATTGGAAATCCATTGCTAAAAGGGGTAAGGTAGTTCACCTCTGTAAACAAGTCTGCTACTCCAGCCAAGTCAGATTCCACAATGCTTTGCATGTTCTGTGAGTAACAGACCCAAGAAGGTGAGTAACAAGTGTGAAAGGCACTGTGGGAATTGGAGAATTTGCAACAGCAGAGGAAAGACTTACTGCTGTAGGGATGCACCGAATACGCTTATTTAGGATTCAGCCGAATCCTTTGCGAATGCCAAACAGAATCTGAACCCTAATTTACATATGTAAATGCAGGAAATAAGGGGGGGGGAACACGCACGCATCATGTGGCTAAAGAATTTGGCCGCCTTGTTTGTGCGACAAAAAGTCTCATGATTTTTTGGATTCAGATTCAATTCAGCCAAACCCCTGCTGATAAAGGGCGTATATTGGATGAATAACGTATTTGGTGCTTCCCTAGTTGCAGTGTCATTTACAAAGAACAAACCAAGACATTATCCTAAGTGATTCCCCATTTCTTGATTGTGCTGTAGGTATGAGAAGAGACTATTCTAAAGCCGCTGCCATCCATTTGCCTGATGCCAACATGCCCCTACAGCAGAAACTGTGCCGACATACTGCATGTGCTTGCCCTACGGATCACCACGGGTTGCCTTACCCACATCATGCCAAGGACTGTGAGACGCACAGGGGCATGTGAATCCCACCCTTTTATTCTACAACGGACTTCCAATTAAATGTCAAAATGTACCTGCTGCCTGATCATACCACACACCAAAACTCTTATACTGTAACTGCAACGTGTGTTTCATCTTGAACAGTGTAAAATCTCAATGATTACCATTTTTTATGTCCTAGTTGACTGCAAATAAACACTGAAACGTAAAGTAATATAACGGAAGACTGTTTTACTTGTTAAATATAAATACATTATGGGAACTTAACCAATGCCTTTTTAGCTAGTTTCTCAGAAATATGCAGGGGCAACTGGCAGCCCTCCTGATGTCAATCTGGACTCACAACTGCTGAGAGTTGTTGTTCAGTAATATCTGGAGGATCACTGCTTGGCCAAGAAAACCATTTCCCTGCATTTACTGAATGTAAAGAGACAATGTGATTGGTTCACTCACTCTGTATTTATAAATGCTAGACAATGACATTGCTCTTCGGTCTTTTCCCTTTTAAGTGACAGAGAAATCAGAGGTGGATGATGTTAGTCATAGCACGACAAGTCCTTCTCCGGAGGTATCTATATACCCTGTGACTGTCAGACTTGTCCATTCATACTCCCAGAAACACCAGCAAAGCTTCCCCTGGAACCAGTCCATGTAAAGAGCCCAGATTAGCTGCTGTGCTACAAAGGATCCTTGGAAACCAGCTGGGGAGGGATAAGTGCAGCTGCTGTTATTCGTCTTTCACTTACTAAGAAGTTAAAGGTTGCACAAGCGTTGGCCTGCAGGAGACAAATTCTTTTATTATGATGATGATGATGATGATGAGAGAGCAGTCTGTGTATTTATATGGTCTCTATTTTAGACTATGCAGAACATCTCAGCATGAAACATTTGTATATTTACTATATGGAGTAACTGTACCAAACATATTATGAAATATGATAGCCCCCCCCCTTCCAGTGTATTAAATCATTAGTCTATTACCCTTTTTCTCCTTTAAACGGGTTTATAGATTTTTTTTTTTTAGATGGTTCACCAGAAGTAAAGACTTTTTCCCCAATGACTTTCTATTTTCTATGTGTCCCCGTTTTTCTAATATCGAAGTGTAAAGTGTAATTTTTCACCTTCTAAAGCAGCTCTGGGAGGGGGTCGTCGACCCTGAAAACTGTTCTAAATGGATACATTTAGTTGATACATTTCTTGTCTTTGTCCCTGCTGAGCAGAATCTCTGAGTTTCATTACAGGCAGCTGTTAGAATTGATACAATAATTGCTAATACTCCAGAGATGCTGCTGAGAAATGGATCAACTAATGTTGCAAAATTGTAACAGTTTAGAGTCTGCACTTGAATTACTAAACTGCCAGACTCAAACACCAGAGACACGAACATTCAACTTTAAACTTAGATTTTGGAAAAACAGTAAATAATGGAAAGTGATTGAAAAAAGTTTATTTCTGCGGAACAATCTGAAAACAGCTGGGAAAAAAATGTTTGGAAGCTGAACAACCTCTTTAAAGAACCCTATTTTCCCAGTGTTTTTGATGTGATGTTTGAAATGCATCTGATCCAGTGCTGTTCAGCCAATCTATCATATTCCTATTTACTCTGTCTTCTCATCCCCCCACATCACCATAGACTCTGGTCCCACTGCAGACAATATTCACACATCCTATATAATATAATACACAACAGGGCGACTTTGACCTGTTTAGTTTCGCCAAAAATTCGCCACTGGTGAAATGTCGCAGACACCCATTACAGTCTATGGGCGTCAAAATAATTGTTTGGTCTTTTTTGACACACGCCGCCATACAAGTCTATGGGCGTCATTTTTTTCTGGCAAAACAAGGCGAAAAAATTCGCCCATCCCTAGTCATGAACATAAATTATATCCTTATAAACGGAGCTTAGTGATGTCATTTCTGTCATATGACTCACTGAACCATGTGCATTATAATAAATAAAGTACCCCCTGTTGCAAAATGTGAGGATATTAGAAGTCACATCAGAGTTCCATGACCTGTATATACCACTGACTTTGGCCTCGTGTTTTTATATGGTCATGGCAATCCTCTTTAACTTATAACATCCTTATATTTTACAAGAGGGGGTACTTTATTCTCTATATAAACCACGATGGCTACTCACCGTATCTTGCACCTCAACAGCAATCCCTTTCAGTCTCATAAATTTCAGGATGTTGGGATCCAGTCTTTCCACTCTGTCGCCTGTTCCCACAACTAGGATTTCTAACAGACAGAAAGCAGATAAGATAAATTTTTCTATGGAACATGCAAATGTGCTTATTCTGTGGGTGTGGGTATAAGAAGAAAGGCAAATAGCCAGTGTCAGACTGGGCCGGCGGGACACCAGGAAAAAACTAGGTGGGCCCCTGCCAGCCCAGACCTGCTCCCCCAATCAGGCGCCCCCTAAAAAAAAACACCTGCACAATTTTCCACGCAGGCACATGATGTACCATAGTTTGCCCAGGCGAGAGGTGCACCGGTGTTCAGCAGCCACTCACAGGGGAGCCGGGAGGGGGCCCCGGTGACTGCCTGAAGGGCCCTTCATGTGGCAGTCCGGTGGGCCCCCATTGCTCCAGTTTGACCCTGGATATAGCCGATATGAGGCATAATTATTGGGTGGAGGGGCTGCATGGAGGACAGTAATGACATCTACAAGTCCCAGTATAACTGCTAGCATTCAGCTAATCACTTATGCCACCACTTCCATAGAGGCTAATTGGCTGTAATTTGATTTTGAAACATGAAAAACACTCAAAACTGGTTTCCATGAGCCTTAAAGTAATGCACAATTACATTTATTAGCTACTGACTTGATAAGTTACTGAAATTTAAGGTCCACAAGGTAAAACCTCAAAATAAAGCTTCCGAGCAAAAACTCCCCCAAATCTGTGCATTGTGCCTTTGGCCAAGAGCTTCACCATCTTGCATGTGAAACAGCACCGGGGTTGTTGGGCATATCTGCGATTCATAAAATACACCAAAAATTGACTTCTACTGGCATTTGGCAAAGGATTGGGTCTTTTGATGCTTTCATGAATGGACCATTTACCCACAGATCAGATGTCTGGAGTCCAGACTAAAACTGGCCATAGACGCGCAGATTATTAGCCTATGTCAGACAAATGATCATCCGTGCCGACATACAACTAACCTTTCAGATTAATATAAAGTAGTAAAGAGAACAAATCACATGATGCTCGGCCATTAATTGACAGACAGCAATCGTACGAAAGTTATGTCTGACAAATAGTAGCGACAGTTTTCCATTGGTCAGATACATGCAGAGATCTCATCATTAGCTGATATAAATCTTTTAACCTGTCCGATCGACTGAACAAACGATCACCTACAATCCGAAAGTCATACGGACCATTGTTTTGTACAATGGTATCTTTGCGTCTATGGCCAGCTTTACAGAATAGTTGGAGGCTGCATAATAGAACCCATATAATCATGACAGACAGAAGGATGCCAATAATTACCTATCCTGGGAACCAGCATGTGAAACAATGACAGACTTTCCACGTTGATATCTTTGCAAGACCCAACCTATGAAAAGGAAACAGCTTGTTAAACAAAGAAAATCATTAAAGGGCATGTAAAGGCAAAAAAATTAAATCCCATTTTTACTTTCTTTAATGAAAAATAAACCTATCTCCAATATACTTTGATTAAAAAATGTGTACCGTTTTTATAAGAAACGTGACTGTATGCAGTGAAATTCTCCCTTCATTTACTGCTGTGGATAGGAATTGTCAGATGGTCCCTAACTGCTGAGCAGGGAAACAATCATACTTATGAACAGCAGGGGGAGCCCCCGCCTTACTTCCCAGCCATGCAGAACTCAAGCAGCTTTGTTTATGACGATCCCTAAGCAGCCCAGACCACACTGAGCATGTGCACAGTCTTAGTCTTGCAAAGATGTTTAACAAAGTTACAAGATGGTGACCCCCTGTAGCCAACTTTGAAAGCATAAATTATTGGTTTGATTGGGCTTGTGGTGCAGTAAGTTCATGTTTAGTATACAAAATACAGCATTTCTAGCCTTATTCTATTTTAGACTTTACATGCCCTTTAATAACTACAGTTTTACACCCACCTCGAGTGAGAGAGCGAGAAAGAGAGAGGACGAGAGCTTTCTCCCTGGGATCTCAGCACTATAGACAGTGATCTAAATAGTATGTGCTCCTCTGGAACTGCTTATATATTAAAGGCCAGTTGATTTGTACCTGAGGGTATTTTTCAGTCAAAATTTTCAGGTTAAAAAGAAAAAAAACTTATTTTTTTTGAGATTTAATATACCCAGTACATATAAATAGCTCAAATCTGTAAATAGTCTAGCTAAAACCTGACAAGGTCACGTAGAAGTCAATGGCAGAGGTCCCTTGAACCATTTGAAGATGTTTGTAGCCTTCATGATGTTTGGGGGGTTTTTTTGGTGGGTTTGGCACGTAAACTCGATTATTTTGAAGTTTGTTTTTTTTTCCTCTCAAGAGTTTTCAGATTTTTCATCCTAAATTCACTAATTCAAGTTTTTTTCACATTCAAGTTTTTTCTTAAATCAGAAACCATTTGAGTTGTGAGTTCATTCGAGGTATAAAAAAAACATTACAAACCCCTAAACCTTGACCTTTGATACATTTCTCCTTTAAAGGAGAAGGAAAGGCTTCTAGCACTTGGAGGTGCCAAATGTTAGGCACCCCCAAGTAATTGTATTTACTTACATGAAACCCCGGGTTGGTGCTATCAGTAGAAAACTGCACCGGCCCAGGGTTATACCAGTGAGCACCACGGAGTGATCCTCTTCCGGCTTCTTCTTTCTTCAAACTTCCCGGGGCAGACAAATGCATTGAACGAAATAGCCGACTTTTTAGTTAAAGCTCAGCTTTTCGTAAGAGGAAGAGGATCGCTCCATGGTGCTAGAGTCCTGCAGCAGTCGGCGGTTCTCCGGGTTTGTGGGTCAGGTCTCGGTTCTTCTCAATAGTAAGTTTTACTCCTTTTTTCTGATCACGCCTTCTTCCAATGACGTCACTTCCAGTTTACAAGGACAGCACTTACTGTTTCTTGATGGTCAACGGGTAGCGGATAAGGTACTTGCGGGTCGGGTAGTGGGTCCAAGCGGGTAAGTATGCGGGTTGCGGGTCGGGTTTAACAAATTGGTTCAGTGCAGGACTCTACGTGGTGCCCACTGGTATAACCCTGGCCCGGGGTTTCAGGTAAGTCTATACAATCACTTGGGGGTGCCTAACATCTGGCACCCCCAAGTGCACAAAGCCTTTCCTTCTCCTTTAAAATGATATCTGTTAAACTAAATGCTTTCTGATCTATAAACAAAATGAAGTATTAGAACAGGGAACCTGAGCAAACAGACAATTCTAAACTGGAGCTGAATTATTCACATTGCGTGTTTGAATAAATGTATGTTGCTGTCCAGCTCAGTATACCCTTCTTGGTATGACATAACGTCAATATAATCACCCCGGCACAATGTCGTATACTGGATAGTCACTTGCACAGCATAAGCAGTTTGGTGGAACAGTTAGTTCCGCTGGGATGAAGCAAAGTAACACTCACATTCCATTGGAGGATGGCCCGTGGAATGACCGCACAGGGACCCAGTACTCGGTCTCCATTAATAATGAAACCCTGCGAGCTGTAACTCTCAATAAACATAATCTCTGAAGAGTCTCTTTCTAGGCGGGTAACAGTGGTTCTCTGGTAGAGCTCGTCGTCTGTTGGAGCGAGGCGGTGAGAGCGACATGGCTGCCTGCAGGGAAAGTAGAGTCGCCAGTTTCAGTGCAATTTCATGGTGAGGATTAGGGGTTCATTTTATGCAGTTAAACACATTCCTTCAGAAGGGAAATGAAGGGATAACTTACAGCCCTCTAGATGCTACAGAATAACATGGCTCCTGGGAAGCTTCTCCAGAATATACCACTATTTATTGTTCAGTTACTTACAGACATAAATCATATCCACTTTCCCTCCCAGATTCAAATAACGCTGACCTGCTTACTGATATAGACCCAGAGCTTTCCCTGGGCCCGTATTGTGCATCTACTATGTAAACCAAAATTGTGGTGGTGTCAGTGACTCCTGTACCTGTAACTCAAGCTTTTGTTTAAGACCGCTCATTATAAGCCCCCAACAAATCAATTGATCTGCTCCTCTGATAGTATTCAATTTCTTACTGCGACATGAGGAAAGTCCTGTAACATATTCATCAGAGTTGTAGCTGAACCATGATGCGTTATCGATCCTATAACAACTTTTCTATATAACCCAAAAGTATGCTCAGGAAGATGGTAATGACAGCGGGGCTGGGAACGAAACAATGGCCTTGGACTTGATAAGGGAAATATCACGTTCTACTTATAGACCTAGGCCATACAGACTGTTTTGGTTTATCCGCACACTAAACAGAAACCCCCATGCTAAACTGATTAACACTGCACCAATAGAAACTTAGGCTACAAATCCATCATTTGCAATAGCACTAGTTCAGGGAAAACAAACGGTTGTTTCATTGCTACTACACAACTTGAACCATTAAACTACATTTTTGCAGAGCCTGCAGATCGGAGGTCCCCTAAATATTTTTACCTGTGAGCCACATTCAGATGTGAGTTGAGGAGCTACAAAAGCATTAAAAATATTCCTGGGGGTGCCAAATAAGGGCTGTGATTGGCTATTTGGTAGCCACCATGTGGACTGGCAGCCTACAGGTCTGTCTGGCAGTACATCTGTTTTTTAAGCAACCAAAACTTGCCTCCAAGCCTGGAATTCAAAAATAAGCACCTGCTTTGAGGCCACTGGGAGCAACATCCAAGTGTTGGTGAGCAACATGTTGTTGCCGAGCCACTGGTTGGGGATCACTGCTGTAGAATATATGTGTGTTATTTACTGCCCAGGTTACTTACCGTGTGTGCCCTTGTAGAGAAGATGCAAACAGCTTGCAGTGTGGGGCCAGGGAGCGTAGAGACTGATGCCTGAGCGTTGCTGAGAGAGCCATAACAGTCTGTTGGGTTCACAGAAGTTTCAAGTAAATGCAGTTTAACCTGGCAGGGAAAAGGGGAAGATTTGTAGGCTATGTTACATGTAGCAGCAGGTCCATATACTTAGTGTTTCCTTGGTAACTCAACCCATTACAACAAAACAGTCATCCCTTACTACATTATAATAAAAAAAAAAGTTAAAAAAATAAAATGGGCTGAACACATTTTCAGCATCAGTTCTATTTATACTGACAAAAGGTGTGTTTTCCTGTATTCTGCCCCTTTAAAGCCATGAGTTGGCACAGCCTTATAAACTGGCAGCTGTGATTTCCCTGCTGTCCATGTGCTAAATGGCAGGGGACAAGGTCAAGAATAAATAGCCGGAGGGCAATAAAATGACACCTGCCACTGTCAGAAGCCCCAGAAATCACTGTGCTGCATGGCTGGGCCTGTAACCCCGATTATGTAGGGAGGCTGAATCCCTTCTAAAGGGGAGAATATATTACATAAATTAAGGAAGTCTGCCTTGCAGCTAGGGTTGCCACCTTTTGGAGAAAGGTTTACTAGCCAAGGTAGGGGGCGGGTCCACAAGGTGGAGGATCGTGATGTCACATGGGTGACGAAGGACCTGAGGACGGAATCAGGAAGTACTCTGCCTCTAAAGCAGGGGTCTCCAACCGCTGGGCCGCGGACACGAATTGGGAATTGGATGCCGACCCACCCCCGTTCCTTGCAAAAAAATGTGGCTCTACACCAGTCCCTGGCCCAAAAAAGGTGGGGGACCGCTGCTTTAAAGGGAAGAAAGGGGTGGGCTTTGGGTGCATTGGAGGCAGGCCGGGAGCAGTTTCAATGGTGATCACAAATTTACCAGTAAATTTGTAATACCGGCCCCAGCTAGACTGGTGAAACACCAGCCAGGCAACCCCACTTGCAGCCCTCCAGCTGAACTAAAGCCAAACCCTATGTGTAATAAAAGGTGCTAAGTCTGCCCAGGTGCAGTAACTCATGGCAACCAATACCATGTTTGCTTTTAAACACATGACCTGTAAATGCTTCCTGCAGAGTTGCTATGGGTTACTGCACCTGCCCAAACTTACTGGCCTTTACTGCACCACTCCACAAGTATTTGAGGGGATCCTGGGAATTGCACTATATCTTTATCAGTCAGACAAGCCGTATCCCCAGCTGTTGTCAATCACAACTCCCAACGTCTTCTACCTACACACTGTCCCCTAGAATATCAACTACTTCCTCTGTCTCACCCCAAGTACCTCAGACTGATTCAGTGGAGCTCGAGCCCCATGTATCTGTCACGTGACCCCTCCATGATCTCACACACACTGCAGTGATAACCTACCGTATAAAAGCACTTCCACCGTCTGACACTTTCCTACTACACATGTCCTTGTACATTAAACATGGCCGCCCGGCACAGACGCCTACCATAGAGATGAGGCCTTGCGTGTCCTCGCGCCTCATCACGAGCGCCATCTTGTGGTGAATGGTTGTACGTGCAATGTAAATAGGCTTTTTAGTCAGGAAACCTCACTTGAATCTTTCATTTAGTTCTTCTTTATTTCATTATTTTAATTCTGCCCCTTTCCTGTGTGTGTCTGTGTGTAATTGCAGAACAATCTAGAGTCTAAATGTCATAGGTGTTCACAGTAATAAACAAATAAACCTACAGTATTTATAGTATAAAGTTCAATGTATAAACTACTGCTGCCTGAAATGAATATTTATTTTTATTCAGCAAGTCCCTGGACAATAATTCTAAAAGAAAAAGGTGAATTAAAAAAAAAAATAAACGGGGATTTTATTCGATCCGGTACTTGCCGCTGTTAGAGAGGGAAGTTTGTGTTGACAGATTATCAAAGGAATCTTAAATGGCTGGTTCACCTTTAAGTTCACTTTTAGTACATTATAGAATGGCTCATTCTAAGCAACTTTTCAATTGATCTTCATTTATTTTTTATATTTTTTAAATGATTTGCCTTTTTCTTGTGAGTCTCTCCAGATATCAAATGGGGGGGGGGTCACTGAACCCATCTAAAATCAAATGCTCTGTAAGGCTACACATTTATTGTTACTGGTACTTTTTATTACTCATCTTTCTATTAAGGCCTCTCCTATTCATATTTCAGTCTCTTATTAATATCAGTGCATGGTTGCTAGGATAATTTGGACCTTAGCAACCACATTGTTGAAATTACAAACTAGACAGCTGCTAAATTTCCGTCGCATCCAACGTGACACCTGCGTTTTTGCGCAGAGCGTCGGATCACAGCGGAATTGTCCGTAGAGTCCAAATAATAAAAAATTAAAACTAATTGCAAATTGTCTCAGAATATCACTCTCTACATCATACTTAAAGTTAGTTTGAAGGTGAACCACCCCTTTAAAGGGGTTGTTCAACTTTATGTTAACTTTTAGTATGTTACAGAATGACTAATTCTAAACAACTTTTCAATTGATCTTCATTAATTATTTTCTATAGTTTAATTATTTGCCTTCTTCTGACTCCAGCTGTCAAATCGGGGGTCACTGATCTCATCTAAAAAAACAAATGCCTTGTAAGGCTACAAATGTGCTATTATTGCTACTTTTTATTACTCGTCTTTCTATTCAGACCTCTCTTATTCATATTCCAGCCTCTTATTCAAATTAATGCATGGGTCCTAGGATAGCTTGGACACTAGCAACCAGATTACTGAAATTGCAAACTGGAGATCTGTTGAATAAAAAGCTAAATAACTCAAAAACCACAAATAATAAAAAAATGAAATTGTCTCAGATTATCACTCTCTTCATTATACTAAAAGTTAATTTAAAGGTGAACCACTCCTTTAATTGAAAGTATAGCCTAATAACTGCTGTATATACCAATATGGCCCAGTTGCTTGGCTGACGGGACCCCTTGGTCAAAGTTCTGCCCCAAGTTATTCCTTCACTCCCCTCTGTCATGTCCTCCATTATTCACATACATGTTAGAGGCTAAATCATACAATATTCATCTGGCCTGCGTGGGCGTGGAAAGTCTGTCTTGTCGTGGTTTGACAAGAACAAGTCCAGATGGGGTTATAAAATATATTACAAGTGACCTGCTTGTGTAGAAAATATACATTGCCTGTTCCAAATCCAAACAGAGGGCAAAAAGGGACATATACATTATGCTCAGAGCCCACTGATTCTAGAGGCCCACTGTGTTTATACACACTTCCCCCGGTAGTCTCTCTCTAATGGATCTCTGCTATTCATTTGACCTCAGCCTCAATAGGCCCAAGTTGTGCCCATCAGTGTCTCTCTCTGCAGTTGGATCCAGCCCAAATTGTGGTAGACCTGCCAGCCCACCCCTCATTGCCTCTGGCACAGAAAGAAATCTGACCTACAGCCTGCAACATTTTTTGTGTGTGGGATAAGTATGGAAAAAAATAAAGATGGCCGTATGTTCTGTGTGAATTTGGGGCCATTTATTTATGTGTTGTGCAATTGTGGATGAGGCAATACGTTTAAAATAATCAATTTTGTAGTGATCACAGATGAACTGCCTGTGTTGGGTGAGGGGTTCATCCAACTGGATATTTGACCAGGGCTACATCTCCCAGAATCCCCAGGACTTTTGTTTTGTTAGTGAGTTCTGTGAGATTTAGTCCAACAACAACTTGAAGGTTTGGAATGCCCAATTTATGAGAAATTGACTTGCAAGTGTTACACAGTGTCTTCTATTGCTCTCATGCCAAAGAAAAAGTTGCTGTAATAATGCTATAGGCATTACTATATAGGCAAGACTATTATCCCACTGTTACTATAGACACCATCTCTTCCTACTATACCTGATATCCCGCAGTCACACTCCCTTCCCAGAGACTATTATCATCCCTCTGTTACTATAGGCACCATCTCTCTCTACTATACCTGCTATTCCACAGTCACAGTCCCTTTCCCAAAGATTATTATCCCACTGCTACTACAGGCATGATCTCTCCCTACTATACCTGCTATCCCACGGTCACAGTCCCTTTCCCAGAGCCTATTATCCCACTGCTACTATAGGCACCATCTCTCCCTACTATACCTGCTATTCCACAGTCACAGTCCCTTTCCCAAAAATTATTATCCCACTGCTACTATAGGCACCATCTCTCCCTACTATACCTGCTATCCCACAGTCACACTCCCTTCCCAGAGACTATTATCCACTGTTACTATAGGCACCATCTCTCCCTACTATACCTGCTATCCCACAGTCACAATCCCTTCCCAGAGACTATTATCCCACTGTTACTATAGACACCATCTCTCCCTACTATACCTGCTATCCCACAGTCACACTCCCTTCTCAGAGACTATTATCCCACTGTTACTATAGGAACCATCTCTCCCTACTATACCTGCCATTCCACAGCCACTGTCCCTTCCCAGAGACTATTATCCCACTGCTTCTATAGGCACCACCTCTCCCTACTATATCTGCTATCCCACAGTCACACTCCCTTCCCACAAACTATTATCCCATTGTTACTATAGACACCATCTCTCCCTACTATACCTGATATCCCACAGTCACACTCCCTTCCCAAAGACTATTATCCCACTGTTACTATAGACACCATCTCTTCCTACTATACCTGCTATCCCACAGTCACACTCCCTTCCCAGAGACAATTATCCCACTGTTACTATAGGCATCATCTCTCCCTACTATACCTGCTATTCCACAGTCACAGTCCCTTTCCCAAAGATTATTATCCCACTGCTACTATAGGCACCATCTCTCCATACCAGCTATCCCACAGTCACAGTCCCTTTCCCAGAGCCTATTATCCCACTGCTACTATAGGCACGATCTCTCCCTACTATACCTGCTATCCCACAGTCACACTCCCTTCCCAGAGACTATTATCCACTGTTACTATAGGCACCATCTCTCCCTACTATACCTGCTATACCACAGTCACACTCCCTTCCCAGAGACTATTATCCCACTGTTACTATAGGCATCATCTCTCCCTACTATACCTGCTATTCCACAGTCACAGTCCCTTTCCCAAAGATTATTATCCCACTGCTACTATAGGCACCATCTCTCCATACCAGCTATCCCACAGTCACAGTCCCTTTCCCAGAGCCTATTATCCCACTGCTACTATAGGCACGATCTCTCCCTACTATACCTGCTATCCCACAGTCACACTCCCTTCCCAGAGACTATTATCCCACTGTTACTATAGGCACCATCTCTCCCTACTATACCTGCTATCCCACAGTCACACTCCCTTTCCCAGAGAATATTATCCCACTGCTACTATAGGCACCAGCTAACCTGCACAATTACTGTGACTGCTGTTGCCATCAATCATGATGGACCATGATTTATTTCTATTTTCCATGATTTATTTTCTAAACAGACTATTAAAGGTTTGTAATGAATTTTGAAATGATTTGTTCATACACAAGGTCAGATGAGTGATTATTTTACTGTGTATTAGATATGATGAGAAGTCAGGGAGTTCTGTGGAGAAGTCATAAAGAACATAAAATTGGTTAACCACTGTTTTTGGCCTTCAACTGAAACAGCTAGATGTAGAATTAAATTTAACTATTTAGACATTATTTTGTCGCTGATAATTACAGCCTATTTGTAGTGATAAGAATCTGCACAGCCTTACAGCAAATGGCACTGAGCCTATTAATTATATATAACCTTGGCACCTTGTACAATGGCTGTGAGAGGGGACAAGAGTGCCGACAACAGATGGTAAAATAAGGGACGTGTCAATATGTACAATACGCATGAATGCTTACTTCATTAAAATTCCAATTTTTAGCAATCCTGCAAGACCACAAACCCTCTGGGCCAGTTACAGAACACTGGTTTCATCAGAGTGCAAGGAATGGGTCAGTAAGTGAGTGGAAAGTACCTAGGTTTACGCAAAAGTTGGGGTTTTCAACCATATCAGATATTGCATCAGTATCATTTACGGAAAACCATTAATCTTCATTGACATGTCAAGTTAAATGGGGCCATCAACAACAGATAAGGAAGGTGTTGTCTTCTCAGGCTGAACTTTTTAAAATTTGTTGTTTCAGGGAGCTGGCTCCTGGGGCAATTTGGGGCATGGTATGCTGCAAATTGTTCCTGACTTTCCTTCCATTTGTGTCAGTACTATAAGGTTCCCCATTACCTCTGTTGCGGCTCCTCAAGTTTTCATCCGAGGCCTGCGATTATTTTATCTACAGTATATGCGTCTTCTTTTGGCCAACTAATCAATTCTTGTGGTTTCCAGTACCACTTCTATTTTAACACACACATGTATCTCTTCTCTCCAAATGTCAAGCTAGATCTCATTTTGTTAATGTCCAGTGCTACCTGCATAAGAAATGCTTCTGTTTCTCCCTCCAACACTCATAATATCTTGAAGTTGTCTATTACCACTCCTTCCTCCCAGGCACAATGCCTTCGGGTTGTCTTTGTGTTTGCCCTCAATAACTGAGTCATGCCACTTTTGCCCTCAATAACTGAATCATGCAACTTTCACCCAAAGTATAATTCTACAATACAACCATTAATCACACAAGAGGCCAACAAAATTTTAATTTACTCTTCCAATATGTCATTCATGTTTATGACTGTCGCCAGACCATTCCATAACAAATATAAGTGTCAGGCTATCTCTTGCCAACCACTCTTACTTTGCCACTCCACCAGTACCCCTCAATGATACAAGGGGAGCCCATGCTGACTAACCTAACCACCGTTTAAGTCTGAAGCAAGCTCTACAATGCTACTCTTGCCAGTAGTAAACTCAACGCATTGCAGATGCCTTTGTGGGTGTTCTTACCAAAGTGGCCCTTCCTCTGGGCCTAATCCTTTATAACGTCTCTGGACCTCCCCCTGTGCTGGGAACATCCTGAGGAGTCATAATGGTGCCCCATCTTAAACGTTGTTGGCGCCTAATGATCAAAGTGGAAATTATTCAGTTGCTATTATTAAAAAATGACAAAAATATGTAGTGGATGCTGAAAGGAAATGTAAAGGCTCAAAACAAATGAATGTAAAATTGCTTAAATCCCTTTGGAACATCAGATGACTCTTCTCTTGGCGTCAAAAAAGTTTGCTCTAGTTGCTTATAATTCCTGACTGTAGCCAGTTGGACACAGTCCTACACTTTTCCCATGAATACAGTACTGCTGGGGATTGGCAGCACTGTATTCATGAGAAGGATGCAGGGGGAGGCAAGTATGTGTTTTCTGCCCCCTACTTACTCCCTAAGTCATTTTGGTATGCAAGTTAGGGAACACTGGTGGGCACAGGGAGCAAAGGAGCCAGAATGCAGGGGAGTAAGAACAGGGCTGCCTTGCACACCAGCACTGCACTTTGCAACTCACACCAAACTCTGCACAAGATACAGGGGGCAGGTATGCCCCAGATGCAATTACTTACTGAATGAGCACTAAGCAGGCCAATTTTGGGCTCTTATTACAGTAGCATCTGGGGCATTAAATGAGACCCATGGTGTTTATGCCATTTTTTTCCACTTTGTATTTGTTCTTTCTGGTTTTAAATAAGCCCTCTAATATTCCAGTTCTCTCTCGCTTCATATTACTTTGTCTTTTGTCCATTTTCTCGCAATTGTAACATCCAATCACTCAGCCTATGGACCATATCTATGCCTGTATATGAAATATAATGGAACGCATCCAGTACCACCAGCAAGCAGTTTTATTGTTAAAATATATGGTAAAAATATAGACCTCAATTAAACTCAGAGAACCTCTGCTCTTTTCATTATCTGTTCTGCTATAGACATTTCCTTGTTACTATTATACCCTTTCAGTGTGTATACAAAACAAGTGGAACTCATTAAACAGATCATGATTAAATTCACACATCATTTTGTATATACACCTTGCCCTATGACAACTGCAATAATGGACCCCTATATCTATGCCTGATCCTGAGCTCTGTACTTCTGGCTGTGAATGTGTTAAACAAGTCCCAATTCTTTGTGCAGAAAGTACTCCTGGGAAACAGGGCATGTTGGGTGTCAGTTACAAGGAACATCTGCGTTGTACCCTCCCACCCTCAACAATACACCAATAATCACACTTCACTTGGCTCGGGGACATGGCTGCACGGCTGCCAGCTTATAACAGGGTAGTGCGGGCAGCTTCTTTTTCCCTGAACACTTGCCTTTCACTCAGAGGGTGTAATTGAAGCCCTGGCTGCACTGCTCACCGGTATTTTATGTTTAATGGGCAGCCTTCTCATTGTAATTAAATATTCTTTGGGGCAGGCAGGTGCCTCTTTGATAGCATGCACGCACAGTCCATACTGAATCTATCATTGCAATTAGTAGCACTACTTATAACTAGAAGTTACATGAACCCACAGCAGCTCTGTGTCATGCTAGTGGGTCACTGGGGTTGCTTATCTGGGTGAAAAAAGGAAAGCCCCTCTTTTTAGACAGGTTATTTAATGGCCCAAGTTACGGAGTTCCAGTCCCAGTCCTGAGTCACAATCAAGAAAGATGCTAGAAAAATGGTAATTCTAATCAAGACCTTGACTGGTTGGAGATAAGTGGGACTAAACAGTCAAGAACCTAGCTGAAATTGCGTTACATATCACCTTAGATACAGAGAAGATTTCTTCAGAATATTGTATTCTGAATTCCTTGGTACCAAAGAAGTTGGACAGCGCTGCTCTAGAAGATAATGAAGCAGTAGAATTCGTAATGAGTATGAGTGTAGGACTGGTCAGACCAGGGATGGCATAGTTGGCCAGCTAGTATATAATGAAATATATGGACAAACAAACCTTCTTTGTCCATACAAAGTCCTTTCATCTGATTCAGTAAGAATTCTACTACTTTAACATATATTTTGTGCAGGGACTTTGCCTGCAACTTGCTAGCTTTCCAAGGTTAAAAGCCCAAATGGTTGCCCTTTTTATTAGCCACCACTGGGATCACCTGACCGTAGCTGGGGATACTTAGATGGTGTCAGAAGTAGATGTAAAACCAGCCATGAAACCTCTTAAAGTTCTAGAGTGGGTGTAGGCTGAAAAACTCTTGGTTGCTCTACCCCCAACTGTTTTTACCCATGAGCCCCATTCAAATGTAAAAAGAGTTGGGAAGCAAAACAAACATCCAAAGTGTTCCACGGGGAACATTATAAGGTCTGTGATTGTGATTTAGTAGCCCCTGTGTGGACTGGCAGCCTACAGGAGGTTCTGTTTGACAGTACACTTGGTTTTTATACAACCAAAACGTATCTCCAAGCCTGGAATTCAAAAATAAGCACCTGCTTTAAGTACACTGGGAGCAACATCCAAGGTGTTGGTATTGTTGCTCATGATGAAGTGGTTGGGGATCACTGCTCTAGTCTAGAGGATATCTTAATGAACATGGCTTTTAAGAACCATGCAAGCCTTTGATGACACTTCTTTAAAAACATACTGAAATAGGACATCATTCATTACTACAGTGGGTCCTCTATATATTCTGAGGCCCCCCAGAGCTGCCCCAGTTGTTACACCTGGTTTCTAAAGCTGTCACTTTAGTAATTCAACTGTATGACTGCAGGGTGGTTAAACAGAGGCCAGCTTATCCTACCTGCTGTATGGTAACCATAGTGGTGCTATCATAGACACAGCTGTGCTGCCTACACATTTACATTTTTTACTATATACAGGGCCCATGGTAAGGAAAACTCTTATTGCAACAGTATGCTAGGCCAAAAAATATATATTTAACCTATATCATTCTACTCAAATAGAAGATAACTTCTACAGACCTCACTTTCTCTATAATGTAGATACCACATTCAGCTGTCTAATGGCTTCAGCAAATGAAGCAGATTTCCTCCATTGATTTCTGCCATGGGGCTGTACTATCAGGTGTTCTTGAACAATAACATGGGTAAGGCAATGCCTAGCACGTCTTATTCAAGTTAACAATAAGAACATGTGCCTTATACCTTGTAAGGCAAAGCTACAGCCTGTATATCTTATATAAAACTCATCTGTCAGGCTTGCTTGTTCTTCTACGAAACAGGCTCAGCAAATTGTGGTTCTACTAAAGGTTATAGGTAGATTTACAGATGGAAAGATGAGAGTAATTTGTACAGCTAAGAACCAATCATATCATCCTTCTAAACTTCTCACCTCCATACTTTAAGGGGCCCATTTACTTAGCTCGAGTGAAGGAATAGAAGAAAATGGTCGAATATGGCTACTTCGACCTTCGACTTCGAATCGAACGATTCGAACTAAAAATCGTTCAACTATTCAAACATTCGATAATCGTAGTACTGTCTCTTTAAAAAATACTTGGACCCCCTAGTTCGCCTCCTAAAACCATACAGAGGCCAATGTTAGCCTATGGGGAAGGTCCCCATAGGCTTCCTAACAATTTTTTGATTGAAGGAAAATCCTTCGATCGATGGATTAATATCCTTCAAATCGTTCGATTCGAAGGATTTTAATCGTTCGATCAAACGATTATTCCTTCGATCGTTCGATCATAGGAATATAGCAAAATCCTTAGACTTCGATATTAGAAGTCGAAGGATTTACATTTGGCAGTCGAATATCGAGGGTTAATTAACCCTCGATATTCAGCCCTATGTAAATCTGCCCTTAAGTCTCTGTTTGGTGAATCTTATCTTATTATTCCCCTCTTGCTCAGAGCTACAGAAACAAAAATGGCTATAATTATAATAATGATGGTCAGTGTTCAGTTACAGGTTCCTAAACACTTGTCAGGAATTATTTAAATCTCTCATCTGTGGGCACTGCCAATCACTATGTGGGAAACACACAGTAGAACCATCTCACAGGGATATTTACTACTGCAGGGGAGGTTGCAGCTAAATCCAGCTGCAGAGGGGGACCTTCCTCTAATGGGTATGGTGCATGTGCAGTACAGCAATGCCATCTGCCAAGGGCATCAAAAGACCTAAATCCAGCCCTGCACATAATGCAGCATTAATAACTGATCATGGTGCAAATATTTGCCCAGTAGGAGCATCTCAGTAGCCCCTTGGGGGGGAAATGTTGAGGGGTGGATGGAGAACATATATTATACGGTGTAGCAATGGTTAGATATATTCATTGCATGCATTGGGCACATCCAGCCCTGTTTGGCATCCTAACGAACCACCCTACTGCTTGGATGTAAGGGGACCATTGGCCAAAATAAGAAGCAACCCAAGTATTTGTTGGTCCAGAATTATTGCTCAGTGGGCTGATTTACTAACACTGGAGTTAAATCAGATTTCTGTTCTGATTTCCTAGTTTGGTGAAATCTGTTCAGCTCCAATTGCTGATTCGTTGTTTTGGGTAAATGCACTGGTGCCATTTAGCACCTGCTAGTAAGTCAGCACCAGTAAATTCCCTCACACATTATTGTGATTAAAATATAAAATATAGGGGTTATTTCTGCTCTCATATATTCATATATTGTATCATCTTTCACTTCTTTCCGCTTGTGATCTTTTAATTTTGTGCAACGTCACTACACTGTGCCACAGCTGTGCCAGCTTCCTCCCATTATTCTCTAAGAATGAAGGACAAACAAAAAATGTTAAATTATACCCAAACATATATTATCTGCTCTCGGCTGCTCCAGCTGTTACATTACCCAGCTCCCTCCCTGGCACATATCATTTTTCCAGTGATTTAAACTCTTTTGTGCAAACCCTACAGCACTCGCCCCCCCCCAGTCTCTTTGTTTTCTGCATCTCATTCTGCTCTGCTTTTAATGTATATCACCCTCATTTGAAGGCACCATCTGAACCCACATCTTGGAATTACAGGTTCTGTACTGGTCCATGCATTGGAGGAACTGAGAGTCAATTCTGATGAAGAGATAGAAATGCTGGGATTTGAGATGGTGGCTCAGGGGGTTATTTACTAAAATGTAATCTTTCTGGTCTGGCTTTTTGGGTCAAAAACTAATATTTTTAATGGGAAAGAAAACTCAAATTTTTCAAGATTAATTATACCCCGATGAATCTGAAAGCCTGAATCTGAAAATCTACCATCTCAGACCTGTTAAGGTCATGTAAAAGTCAATAGGGGATGTCCATATCCCAAGTGGTTTGCACTGGGTTTAGCTGGGTTTTAGGGCAAAAACGCAAAAAAATAGATTCCGGAGAAAAGCCAGAAAAAAAACACACAATTCAAGCTTTTTCTCACTTTTATCATGTTTTTTCCCAATCTGATTTATTTGAGTTATTTTAATGATGCATAAGGTAAAATCACGCATAGGAGTTTGGTTGAGCTTTTGTTATTGAAACAATGAGATAAAATTGGATTTTAGTAAATAACCCCAATAGCGAGGGATATGAAGCCTTGTTAGGGCAGGACAGTTTGTACAGAAGCTTTTTTTAGGATGTTCTTGTGCCTCAGAGATGTGTCCTTCAGAACTTGGATCTATAGGTAAATCAGAGCAAGTATTGGGCCATTATTAATGATACTTTGGTTACTGTAGGGAACTTTCATTAGATTATTTCACAGAGCCAAGATGGCGGCACTCACTGATATGAATGGTAGATAAATAAGGTTTCCTGCTTATGCATAAATGTTCTACTAAACATTTTATAGGAAGATATGATAATGCAAACCCTACTTATGGATTGTCCCTGTAGGATCATTTGTGCAGAAGACTGAATGTGCTATAAATAATGGACATACATAGCCACATTAGTTTTTTGTTATTTATAGATGGGCCTGCCAGTGATTGGCTGAATTTCACATCAATTTTTCCTAGTTTCAGACCTCCGAAATCCGGACAAGCAATATTATTATATTAAATACTGGAAAAGTTGCTTAAAATTGCATTTTCCTTTAATGCCCCCAGTGAAAAAATCCCTATGATTTTACATATAGCGTCACCTTGGTTAGGTCCTATGAGCACTGTATAATGGAGATTTATTGACTGTATGCTGATCTGATTTTATTTTAGGGGGGATTTCCATCCCTAATGATAATTGTTTGGATCAGAGTTCACCACCTGTTCTATTCCACTGCTTCTCGCCTGGAGCTTGAGATAACCTTTCAGAATTAATCCAATTTCTTGAAGTTGATGTAATGCCCTGGGCACACGGGGATTTTGCTCACCATGGCGCACCCTTGGGGAACAGTGGCGATTGTAATCGCGGTTTCTCTTTCACTTGTATGGGCAATACTCTGTCTATGGAACACACTTGTACTGAAAGAAGGCCATTGCTTTGGAACTGGACTTAAAAGTGGCCAGACAGGCTGTGGCCTGAGCAATCAGATACCAAAGAAGTGGCCATACACACGTATCTATTGTCTAATTCATCTGGAGCAGTAGAATGTAAAGAGGAGCTGTGGTTTCTCTTCACCTGTAGAAGTTATACCTGTGTCAGATGTTCACACTTTGAGGGAATGTGTCTTGATCCCCATGATTCCGATACAGACTCAACTTGTCATTGCAAGAAAATGCCCAGCGGATCGATGGTCTCAATATTGGTACAGTGAGCTATTTATATTATTAATGAGTTTTTAGAAAAGGCCAGAATACAGAAACACCTACCCAGATGGGGTTAACTCAGGGTGTGTCTTTACTATACCCCCTATCTCATTGCCAAACTCATCTTATTCCTCTCCAAGACTGTGCACATGCTCAGTGTGGTCTGGGCTTCTTAGGGATCATCATAAATTATCAAAACAGCACAAATCAAATAATATCTGCCAGAAGCCGATACAACAAGACTGATTAATAATCAGAATATACAGACTGTACTGGGTCCTGTGTGGTCATGTAATCTAATGTGGAGATTATAGTTTTTGTATTGTTTAATATAAACTTTCTCCAACTCTGCAGAACCAGTGGCTGCAGAAAAATAATCCTTCAAATAGAATCCCAGTTTATCTGTTTCTGGCTCCATGATCTTTGTCCCTGCAGCTGGAGTTGGAAACAGTAAAGGGGATGTAAAGGCAAAAATAAAATCCAATATAAATCTCTACACAGTTGCCGACTGCTCTACAGAGAAACAAACAAAGCTGCTTGAGTTCTGCATGGCTGGGAAGTAAGGTGGGGGCTCCCCCTGCTGTTCATAAGTATGATTGTTTCCCTGCAGAGCAGTTAGGGACCGCCTGACAATTCCTATCCACAGCAGTAAATGAAGGGAGAATTTCACTGCATACAGTCAGGTTTCTTATAAAAACGGTACAATTTTTTTTTATTAAAATATATTGGAGATAGGTTTCTTTTTCATTAAAGAAAGTAAAATAGGGATGTTATTGTTTTGCCTTTACATGACCTTTAAAGGGCTAAAATCAGGCACATAGCGCTATGTTTTTTTCCCACAATGCACAGTGTTGTGCCTGCCTCTCGAAGGTGTAACCATTTGTACTCTTCAAACACCCCAAAAAGCGTTGCACCCATCTTTGAATGTAGTTCCAGCAGTGCTCGCCAGTACGGCATATAGGTAGGCATATAGTAAGGAGAATAACCCATCAACTACAAAGCATAACCCTTAATTCAGGGCCCAGCTTTGCCCTGCTCCGGCACTGGGGTCCTTTCCATTCTTGTGTGTCTGGCCTCTATCTATCTTTCAGTTTCAACTATTTTTATATAGTAGGGTGAATATATCTTATGCTTACACCCCTAACAAAATGACTTCTCTAGTGCCCAGCCCATAATAACCAGCTTTGTCTGCAAAACTGCTGAATATAGCTTATGTAGCACTTAGTTCAAAGAGTTTTATATCCAACGAAATGAAGGGCCACGTCGCATGACAGCTTGTCTGTGAATGTGTTCTTTGGCTGAACTACAAAACCCAGGGAAGAATTTACTGCACACCGTCTGCTTATTTTCTTTTCTTCAAATTTCCACAGTTATTTTTCATAAAAAAAAAAAAAAACAGTTGACAAATGCTTAGTGATTGAATAAGCTTTCTAAATAGTGATTTCTGATTGGTTGCTATAGGTTCCAAGACCTGGTTAAAACCTTGTTACTTTTATCTCATTACCAACATGTGGCTCACCCAGCCTGAGCACAAATACATACCAACTTGGGCAGCCTTGAACCCCAATGAGGAGCGTTAGTGATGTAGTTGCCCGGTTAAAAAAAACCAAACCGAAACCAAAAAAAGCTGAATCTTGGGGAAGGAATTTTGAAGGACAGGTTTTCAGATTTAGACCCAACAGGTAGCGCCTTGTACCCTCTTTTGCATTTAATTGTTTGATATAAAATCACTTTTATGACATAAAAACTCACTGTACCTCTTTATAAGAAGGCCAATAAAAAAATGACAAAGTGCAATAAAAGCTTTTCCCAACCAAGTAGTCATTTTTATAATGTATATAAATGAACAGGTATGAACTAAACAAAATGCTGATAGTAAATGCATGAGATATGCTTAGCTAGAACGTGGATTGTATGTCAAGTGTTGGGCTGTTAATTTTTTTTTTTAAAAAAATTTCTTTTAGAATGGGTTTTACTTGTATCTTGGGTTAAAATCCGCTGCGCTAGTGATATTGCATGGGGTGATCTTGTTTTAATGTTGCACCCAAGGTACCATGTAAGCAATAGGCAGAACATCTAAGACCCACCCCATTCCTAGTGCTTCACCATAGGAGGACAATTTGGATGGGGGTCAGTGACCCCCATTTGAAAGCTGGAAAGGGAAATAATTCAAAAACTATAAAAAAGAAAAAACGAAGGCCAGTTGAAAAGGTGCTTAAAATTGGCCATTCTATAACATACTAAAAGTTAACTTAAAGGTGAACCACCCCTTTAAAGGCAAATAGGGCAGCAGATTAAATGGCACCAACAACAATAAGCTGGTTGTGTTTGTAAGTGATTGGCTGCTGCAAACTGGAAAGGAAGCAGCCATTTACTCAGGGGACTCTGCTTCAAGACAAGAGCTAGTTCTGCTGCCAAATGGAGATTTACTCATGTATTGTGACATGTAGGGAAATAGTTTTCCCATATTGGGAAGCTTTTTCTCATTGCCTCAAAGTGACATCACAGTGTTGGCCAAAATGAAATTAATTAATTAATTAATAAATACCTGCCCACAAGCCTGGTGTATCGCCAGTCTAAATGGAGCCCCATCCAACAACCGCACATTTTATGGTGGGACCTGATGTACCGCCATACCTTAGTATAGGTATGGGATCCATTATCCAGAAACCTGTTATCCAGAAAGCTCCAAATAGACTCCATAGACTCCATAGACAAATAGACTCCTATAGACTCCATTTTAGCCAAATAATTAAAATTTTTAAAAATTATTTCCTTTCTCTCTGTAATAATAAAACAGTAGCTTGTACTTGATCCCAACTAAAATATAATTAATCCTTATTGGAAACAAAACCAGCCTATTGGGTTTATTTAATGTTTACAACATTTTCTAGTAGACTAAAGGTATGAAGATCCAAATTATGGAAAGATCCATTATCCGGAAAACCCCTGGTCCCAAGCATTCTGAATAACAGGTCCTATACCTGTACTATAAGCAAAATCCTAAATTTCTGTGCATCAAAATCCATACATACAGCACTTGCACCTATGTGTTTTTGGAACTATTGCTAATGAACCTTTTGTGCCTATTACTTGACTGCAGTGTATGCAGAACCTGGAAATACTGGGTTCCCTTTGCACAAGGCACCTATAGGCACTCGTCTCCGGTTGCCCCTGCAAATTCCCTTGTAACTAAAGGGCATGAAATTATAAATCCCTGTAACACAAGTGCAGCTTGTTGCAGCATTTACAGATGAGCACTGCTCCATAGTTTATATCTAGCACTCTTTGCCAAATATTGCCCTAGATAGGATTACACTAGCATTTGGAGAAAGCATGATACCTCTATTGCCCATAACTAATATCAATTAATCTCATTTCCACAAGCTACAGTGATTAATCTCTCTGTGTAACATAAACCTTAGATTCAGCAAGGACATACTTGGATTAGTAGCTGCTACTTGTAGCTGTCCTATTCACAAATAGAGCACTGCATACTGAGTAGTGGGTGGTTCACCTTTAGGGCAGAGACATACAGTCAGATTCGGGGAGATTAGTCGCCCAGCGACAAATCTTCTCTTCTTCGGAGAGACTAATCTCCCCGAACTGCCTTACCGATGGCTATAATGAAAATCTCTGACGGGATGGAGTGCTCCGAATGCCACCCTGCTGGTGATTTTCATTCTAACCGGCAGGAGGCAGTTCGGGGAGATTAGTTGCCCCGAAGAAGAAGAGATTTGTAGCCGGGCGACTAATGTCCCTGAATCTGACCATGTGTCTCTGCCCTTAAGTTAACTTTTAGTATGTTATAGAATAGTCAATTCTAAACAAGTTCAATTGGTCTTCATTGTTTATTTGTTATAGTTTTAGGATTATTTGCCTTCATTTTCTAACTCTTTCCAGCTTTCAAATGGAAGTCACTGACCCCATCTTAGAAACAAATGCTCTGTAAAGCTACACATGTATTGTTCTTGTTACTTTTACTACTCATCTTCCTATTCAGGCCTCTCCTATTCATATTCCAGTCTCTTATTCAAATCAGTGCGTGGTTGCTATAGCAATTTTGACCCTAGCAACCAGATTGCTGAAACTGCAAACTGGAGAGTCACTGAATAAAGAGCTAAATAACTCAAAAACCACAAATAATGCAAAAGGAAAACCAATTGCAAATTGTCTCAGATTATCACTCTCTACATCATACTCAAAGTTAACTCAAAGATGAACAACCTCTTTAAGGCTGAAAGAAATTTAAAGGATCACGAGCAACGATCTTAATCAATTGATTGACACAGTGTCGGACTGGGACACCAGGGGCCCACCCAAAGACCTTAGACAAGGGGCCCACCAAAAATACTTAGACCAGGGGCCCACTGTCAGTACTATTATTGTTCCTCTCCTCACTCAACAGCTATTCTGCTAGTCTCTTATTATATATCTATTATTCCATCTATTTAGCCTCCTTGTTCTCATAGAAATAGGGAATGGCCATGAAATAGGCCAAATGTTTAGCAGCATGAGGGCCACTTACACCTGGGCCCACCGGGTATTCCTGGGGGGCCAGTCCGACACTGGATTGACAGACCAGGGGAGAACTGACTTCTACTACATTGTTTCAAGAGATCAAACCAGCAGTGCAGACACTGCTTTCAATTGCAATTACATTTACAAATAACTTGGAAATCACTGAAAAGTGGAATGGATGTATATTGGAAAGTTGCTTGAAATTATACCTGATTTTATAAGGCAAGATTGTATGTTTTGGTTTCAGGAGCTTACAGGTACAGCCGAACTGAGAGAAAGCACCCTATGGGGGGCAGAAATAGACTTCCCTGCAACTCATACAAAAAACTGAAAATGATGACTATGATTAACAGAAGAGGAAGTCAACCTAATGTGCCCTGATTGGTGGAGGGAGAATTAGAGTAGAGCAGGAGGAGCCGAGGGGTGTGGGTGAGTGGGACCGTCCTATGTGCATAAAAAAAGCCTGATCCGTCCCAACAGGTATCAGAGAGCATCGGGCTGGTAAGTGATTACTTCTTCTTTTCTACTCTCATGTGCAGCACTGCATTCCAGAAAGGGGGGGAAAAGTTAAAGATTACTGAAGTTTTCATGGAATGAGCAAATAATCCCTCATTGTGCAAAGAGTTGGTCAACTGCATAGTTTATATCTAGCAGTCTATGCCAAATATTGATTAACACTAGAATGGGATGGGAATACCTATTGTACTGGCGGAATAATATAATAATCAGATCAGAGTTACTGTGAGCGGATAATCTGACAAGGGCAGGAAACTTTACCCTCACACTAAAGGAATAAGAATCTTATATTGTGTAAATTTTATTATCCTACTACTGTTGCCCTGCCAGGCAGATAGGGAGCTCCTGCAACACCTATATATATTTTATTGCCTATAACTGTACAATAGTTATATTTACAGTATCAGATCAATTGTGATTAGCTATTATCATTTTTTGTATGCGTTTTTTTTTTTTTACTCTTTATCGTATTTCATTGTGTATCGTTTAAAAAGAAAGTGAAATTGAATGCAATGGGGAGATTTGTAGCTGCTTCTTGTTAGGTTTCTTTGTTCCCTACGAGGCCCCAGAATAACAACAAAAGCTTTTCTAGCAGCTGCTGATCTCTTTACTTTCTAGTGCAATGAAATCCTATGGCTTAAGTCACACGGGAAAATCTGTAGCTGCTTCTTGAAGCCGCAAATTCCTTCCATGGTTCCTTATGAGGCGACTGTAGCCCCCAGAAGCACAATGATTACTTATTTCTAGCAGCTACTGGTCTCTGTATTTAGCTCAGGCCTGTGAGAATAGAGGAGACATGGTGCAGCTAGTCATGTTATAAGGAGGTGGGAGATAATGTGTTAATTATAAATTATATTATATATAAATTATATGCTGTTTGTATTTATCACATTATGGCAGGTGACTTTTTCTGGACGTTTCTTTGCAGCTGACACTTTATTGCTTCGGTCTGTACTTTGTTCCAGACTATATGCCCTATACTGCAGCTCAGGGAATCCCATCAGGGGCAGTTAAATCAGAGTGGGCCAATGGAAGGGGAGGTAGGGTAACAGGGAATCCTTAGAGAGAGGTGCAGGAAGTGATTGCAGGGAGTAAGGTAACTAGGCATTAACAGGTGAAACAGATGTCCTTATCTACTCAACCGTTGCGTGTGGGGCCATAAAATATTGCAGCTGCCACCTCTCTCTTCCCACCCCCACGCTGTATATATTTTAAATCACAACTCCGCCAGCTTAACCCCTTTGGTGCCAGACCACTCAGACAGGGAGGAACCTGGAACACCTGTGCAGAATACCTTTCAGGTCCACCTGGCAGCGTCTCATTAAAGTCTGTACAATGGTATTTTAGTTTATGGAAATTAGGAGCGGCATTATAAAACCAAGGATGTGCAAGCTGCAGCCTTTCAGGTGTTGTTCAACTGCAACTTCCACCAATAGGCAGAATAAGAAAAGCTGGAGGGCAGCAGTTTGCTCATCCCCAAAGTATATGTATTGGATCCGTTCTTGTTATCCAGAAAGCCCTTCTCCTATTTTATGCAACTAATCCAAATTTTTAAAAAGGATTTCCTTTTTCTCTGTAGTAATAAAACAGTAGCTTGTACTTGATCCCAACTAAAATATAATTAATCCGTATTGGGGGCAAAACCAACCTATTGGGTTTATTTAATGTTTACATGATTTTTTTTAGTAGACAAAGTATGAAGTTCCAAATTATGGAAAGATTCCTTATCCGGAAAACCCCAGGTCCCGAGCATTATGGATAACAGGTCCCATAAGTGTACTGAGCATATTCTTATGTAATACAATATGTCTTTGTTCTTTTATTTATGTTGGGGTGTTCTCTTATTAACCCCTGGGGGATAAAACACTCAGAGTACACAGATTACACTTATTAGCAGTGAAAAGATGACACACCTGCAGGGTTTTTAAGTAAAAGTCAGGATTTTCTGACTGCGGAACCTTATTGTTTGCACAGGAGAAATGAATAAGGAATGGGGGAGGTTGGTGGTGCTAAGCAGCAAAGGGATTACACGCAGGATTCATAAAACTACAAAGGGCTTCCCTGGTATCATGGCTGGCAGTGCCATGTGCGTGTAGGAGGAAGCAAGACTGGGGCAGGGGTGGGGCACAAAGACAATAGACCATGCTGGTACCCACGCAGACAAAAGGCTGCCAACCAAAATGCTACTGAAAAGCACCTGTGTTATATTCCTTCTCATTTTTTCATTATGGATCCGACTGGCGTACAGGGCAGAAAGGGCATTTGGGTGGGTAATGGTACAGGCAGCAGCTTAATATTGAGTAACTAGTGTAAAACACTTCATTGCATCAATAAGGCACATCCAACCTGCAGTCCTGTGCTTTAGGATTGATATCATTGCTCATTACCCCATTCCTCTTTATTTGCAAGGGGTTTATATGTTCTCCTTGTATCTGCGTGTGCATTTCCTCATAGTACTCCCATTTCCTCCCACACTCCAAAGGTTAATTGGCTCCTGATAAAACTGACCTGCTGTATGAATGTAATAGAGACCTTAGATTGTAAGCTCCACTGGGCAGGGACTGATGGGAATGATGTGCACTCATGTGTGTGATAGGTCAGGCGTTACCCTACGATATGTAACTTTCAGTTTGTGCCTTGGCTTTATATCTTCATATAATACACAAGAGCCATGAATATCCTGTAAATTATATCCTTATAAACGGTGAGTTCTGATGTCATCAGTTATAAACATCATTTCTGTCACATGACTCACTGAAAAGTGTGTATTATAATAAATGAAGTACCCCCAGTTGCAAAATATGAGGCCTTGTGTTTTTATATGGTTATGAAACTCCTCGGTAACTTATAAAATCCTTATATTTTACTAAAGGGGGTATTTTATTCACTATATAATACACAAGAGCCATGGATATCCTGTAAATTATATCCTTATAAATGGTTGTTAGTGATGTCATTGGTTATAATCGGAGCTTAGTGATATCACTTCTGTCACATGACTCACTGAGTTCTGATGTCATCAGTTATAAACGTCATTTCTGTCACATGACTCACTGAAAAGTGTGTATTATAATAAATAAAGTACCCCAAGTTGCAAAATATGAGGATATTAGAAGTTACCTTGGAGTTCCATGACCTGTATAAAAACACTCGTCCTTCGGCCTCGTGCTTTATATGGTCATGGAACTCCTCGGTAACTTATAATATCCTTATAATACACAAACGCCATGAATATCCTGTAAATTATATCCTTATAAACGGTGCTTAGTGATGTCATAGTTTATAATCAGAGCTTAGTGATATCACTTCTGTGACGTGACTCAATGAAACTTGTGAATTATAAATAAAGTACCCCCAGTTGCAAAATATGAGGATATTAAAAGTCACCTCGGAGTTCCCTGACCTGTATAAAAACATTTGTGCTTTTATATGGTCATAGAACTCATCAGTAACTTATACTATCCTTATATTTTACAATACTTTATGATTTATAAGCAGCATTTGGTTGCAATTAAGGGTGTGATATCTACATGTATGCCCATTAGTGTTCTTACTGCACATAACAGG
This sequence comes from Xenopus petersii, assembly GCA_038501925.1. Taxonomy (NCBI): domain Eukaryota; kingdom Metazoa; phylum Chordata; class Amphibia; order Anura; family Pipidae; genus Xenopus; species Xenopus petersii. Next base: position 141,934,204 of record CM076678.1, on the reverse strand, counting down.
GGTTTATATAAACTGAGTGATGCTCAGCAAATATTTGTCTATACAGTAAAAGACCGGTAGTCCACACACTTAAAGCATATGGGGGTTGCACTTAAGTAGGGATGCACCGAATCCATTATTTCCTTCATGAAAGATTTGGCCGAATACCAACTAAATCATAATTCTAATTTGCTTATGGAAATTAGGGGTGGGAAAGGAAAAAGTGGGGAAACATTTTTTACTTCCTTGTTTTGTGATGTAAAGTACTGGAGTTCCCTTCCTGCCCCTAATTTGCATATGCAAATTAGGTTTCGGATTCGTTCGGGCAGGCACAAGGATCCGAATCCTGCTAAAAAAGGCTGAATCCTGTCCGAATCCCCAACCGAATCCTGGAATCGGTGCATCCCTAACTTAAAGTGACATCTCTGAGCAATGACAGCCCCCTTTTATTCCGCTGAAGGCGCTTTTCAATGAACCCCTTTAAAGAACCAAAATAAATACATCTTGGCAAGAAGAGGCTTCTAGTTAACTTTCGCGCAGCCGCAGAGCAATTGAGAGTTCAATGCTTTGACACAAAGGCCTTTAACTTTCCTTCAGGCAGGACAGGGGTTAACAAGTTATCACCCTTCGCTGATGCAGTTGAACACTCAGGGCAGCTTCTGGTTAAACTTTCATCTCAAGAATTCTAAGAGGAATTTACAAAGGTGAAGAGGTTTTTTTTTAAGAGGCTTCGATCCCAAGTGCGTGTGCTCTGGCCTCACTTGCCTATTGCACCATCACAGTTTGAACAGACGCAAGGGAATAGTGTCATGAGGACTTATGTATTAGGACTTCAACCATTACATCATAAGTCATAGAAACAAGTCTTGAAAAAACGATCAAAGAGGTGTTCACCTTTTTAGTCCAGTCTTATTCAAATCAATGCATGGTTGCTAGAGTCATTTGCAACCCTAGCAACCAGATTGCTGAAATTGCAAACTAGAGAGCTGCTGAATAAAAAGCTAAATAACTCAAAAACCACAAATAATAAAAAATTAAAAACAATTGCAAATTGTCTCAGAATATCACTCTCTCTGTCAAACTAAAAGTTAACTCAAAGGTGAACAACTCCTTTAACGGCTGCCATGCTCTGGGCATTTAATAGTCACTCATTTCCTCAGGGAAAGTATTACACAGAGATTCAACCAGTTGTAGTCAGTGACCATTGATCCATGGATTTTATTGCTGCTACTTTCTGTGTGAAATGCAAATAAAGGCAGAGATTTATTATTAATCGATTCTAATAAAGAATGTGCTGGTTTCTGAGCTGCAGGGAATTTAAATTGTATTTAAACAGGATTTTGGATGTGGGTCCCTAAGCTCAGGTGAGTGACCACAGCACAGAGCAAATGGTGGGAAACAACAGAAAAGAAGAAGGGGGGCTACTAGGGTATCCTTAAAGGCACAGAAGGTCAATGGGGATGGGCTGGTACAGAATCCCAAAACATAGGGGCAAATTTACTAAGCAATGAAAATTCCCCAGCGACATCTTCACAGGCAGCGCAACAGTTCGCCAGGCGCAAATTTACTAACATGCGAAGTTGCATACAGGGCGCCGAACGCTGGCGAAGTTGCACTAGCGTTAATTCGGCAACCAAAGCAAAGTTGTGCTAGCGTTGGCTAATTTGCATACGGCGGGAAGTTAAAGTACAATGGACAAGTACAATATGTTGCAGCAAATACATTACACTACACAAGCCCAGGGAAGCTTAATAAAAGAAAATAAAGTTGTTATATTGCCCTACACATGAGCCCAGTGTATAGTTTATGTCCCATATGTTAGGAAATGTAGGGGGGACGTGGGTTACCCCAAAAAAAAATTATGCTCTTTTGCAGCCAATCACCCTGAAAAAAGGAAAAGACACCAGCATTTTTTGGGACTTTTTTTGGGAAAAATTTTCAACTAAATTTTGAGGAACTCCTATCTACTCTATTGCACTTCGCCTGGTCTAAGGTGGCAAAGGCAAGTCTGGTGCAAGAGGTAACGCTCAGTAAAATCCGCATCTTAGTGAATTTGCACAGATACGTCCCTTCGCCAGAGCACAACTTCACCTGGCGATTGAGTGCGAATGAGCACTAGCGTCAGTCTCTTTCGCTAGTGAAGTTACGCCTGCGGCCATTAGTAAATCAGCGTAGTACCAAAATGACGTCACGCAGGCAAATTTTCCCTAACGTTAGTCACTTCGCCCCTTTAGTAAATTTGCCCCATAATGTGTAGCATTTCTTTGTGGAGTTCTCCTGTAACACAACAAGATTGTCACATCAATCAGGGGAGTGCCATGCAAAACATTTGTCTGTGTTTGGTGTCTGGAGACTCTAACTTGCATCAAACATGCTTTAAAGGGGTGGTTCACCTTTAAGTTAACTTTTAGTATATTATAGAATGTCTCTTTCTAAGCAACTTTTCAATTGGTCTTCATTATTTTTTTTTTTAATTATTTGACTTCTTCTTCTGACTCTTTCCAGCTTTCAAATGGGGGTCACTGACCCCAGCTAAAAAAGAAATGCTCTGTAAGGCTACAAATGTATAGTTATTGCTACTTTTTATTAATCATCTTTCTATTCAGGCCTCTCCATAGTCATATTCCAGTCTTTTATTCAAATCAATGCATGGTTGCCAGGGTAATTTGGACCCTAGCAACCAGATTGCTGAAATTGCAAACGGGAGAGCTGCTGAATAAAAAGCTAAATAAATTTTAAAAAAACCACAAATAAAAAAAATGAAACCCCAGCTGCAAATTGTCTCAGAATAGCACTCTCTACACCATACTAAACTAATTTTTAATAACGATTTAAAGGTGAACAACATTAAAACATTACTCAAAGCATCTATAGTTTGGTCTTACTGAAAAGTAATACTTAATTGATGGCACTTATTTAAAACTCCTAATGCAGGGCCCCTCAGATCTGAATACAATCCCAATAACCATTAATAAAAAGAAGTACATGCAGACAGATAAGTATTTTTGCAGAGTGTAACAATGATGTTTCTGTCTTATGGGAATCTTGCCAATCTGCAGTATTTCCCTGTATTCTGCATGAATGTATGTATAACGTTTGTGTACAGTGAAAACTCGATTTTAAGTCCCCTGAGTTTGTTTTCCCGCATTTTACATTTTTTTTATTTGTGGTCCGACCAATTTATAATTCATTTCAATGGGTGAATTTCCCTGATATTAAGTATCTGTTTTCCCAGATTTTAAATCAAAATTTTGTCCTGCTGTTCACAAAAACTGCTTTTTTTTCCTCTATGATTCTTATTATTTGTGAAAAAAAGAGGATTAAAATACTAAGCAGATGTATATTTTGCCCTGGTTCTGCCTGTAAATGGTCAATTGCAATGAGTCTGGCCCTTATACAGTCCTGCACCAATCACTTATTGCTTTAGGTTGTGTATGTGACCGACAGAGAGTCTTGCACATGTCCCCCATAGTGTAACATTAACACTGCAATGTTTAACCCTTGTTATTATCACACTAAATATTGTATCTTAAAGGAAAACAAACTCCTGTGCTTATATCCTTTCTGTACTTGAAGAAAAAGTTACTTTAACACATTCCCCTGATTTTAAATTTTCCCGGATTCTACATAATTTTTTCTGGCCCCTGAAAAACGTAAAATGGGGGTTCTACTGTATTTATAAAGCACTGTAAGGAAACGTATCTCTGTATAATCTTACAATGCACAGGGAAGACAAGTTACATAATTAATACAACTAGAAAGGGAAATTTGAGAACAAACTTCATGCTGGTTTGAGAAAACATGTAATCTGATTGGCTGTTGTTGACTCCTATCACTTTTAGGCATCCCACCAATATTGTCTTTTCATTTGGGTTCACCCCATGACTATGCGATTTGGTGAGTGCGGCCTCAAAGCAACAGTTTAAATGTCCCTATTGAAAGTCAATGGGTGAAATTTCATCGGCTGTTGTTGGCCCCTCCCACTTTGGGGCATCCAAAAAATTACACTTTCATTCGGGGTGACCCCATGACTATGTAATTTAAGTTTGGTGATTGGCTGCAGTTTGAAAATTTTACCAATAGAAAAATTGGGGTGTTCGGAGTGCCGCCCCAAAAAGATACAGGGCGGGATGGCTTCGAAAAGCACAAACAACCGGCTACGCTATAGAATGAAGAAGTGTGGAAAGTTTGGGTGTTGTAACCCTAACACTGTAGGAGGAGAAGCGTTTAGAAAATGGGGGGCACTAAGAATAAACAGAAGAATAATTGAAAGGATAAGCTGAGAATAATATACAATACACAGCACTTTACATAATGATTAATATATAACAAACAGGGGTTACAGAATAAGAGTCGGGATCAGTGGGGGTATATTTATCAAAGAGTGAAGTTAATAGTGAAGTTCCGCCACTAGAGTGAAATTCCGCAGCTCTCCATTCATTTCTATGGGATTTTTATAGGCGTATTTATCAAAGGGTGAACTTTCACCCATTGATAAATACACCTTTCAAAAATCCCATAGAAATGAATTAAGAGCTGCGGAATTTCACTCTAGTGGCGGAACTTCACTCTTTCATAAATTTACCCAAAAGAGTTTACAGTCTAAAGGCAACATCGTACAGAAGAAGGCTGGAAACATTTTTTAAAAATAGATTTATTTTTTTTTCCGTATCTGCCGAGATTCCGTTTATTTATTTTTTTCATTTTGTATTATTTATTTTTCTTTGAATTGCTGTGTAACGAAGGCCTAAAGGTCACATTCCATGAAATCAATGTATTCCTGGCTTCCCTCACTATTACAAGAGGTCATTTATCTCTGCCCGGAGTCGGTGACTTTAGGACACAAAGCAAGGCCAGAGGTTTCTAATAACCCTGCGGTTATTTGGTTTTCATGGAAAGCGCAGCCCAAAGTACATTAGACGTTGCAGAATGTGAAGTTCCAGCCTTTGTACCCGACCCTGTAATGTAGACTAGATCTCTAACAACGCAGCAGCTGTGTCCTGCTTTATGGCACAGAAGAATATAAAGGTAATAGGAGAATATTTAAAGAAGAGGAATTTTGGGGATGATAACTTACTTATTTACTTATTAGAATTTATAAGAACCCTTTCAAGTAGCCGATAATTTTAGTGTTCACGGCATGATTTAGTATTGATGGATTTTTTAAAAGGTTTCACAGTGAATTAGAGGAACAAACATAGAAGCAGCTTTGCATCAGGGCAGTTACTGCTACAGGTATGGGATCCTATCCGTTATCCAGAAAGCTATGAATTATAGGAAGGTCGTCTACCATAGACTCCATTATAATGAAAATATTCTAATTTTTGAAAATGATTTCCTTTTTCTCTGTAATAATAAAACAGTAGCTTGTACTTGATCCCAATTAAGATAAAATAATCCTTATTTGAAGCAAAACCTCTATTTTTATTTTAGCATGTTATAGAATGGCCAGTTCATAGCAACTTTTCAATTGGTCTTCATTATTTATTTTTTTATACTTTTTGAATTATATGCCTTCTTCTTCTGACTCTTTCCAGCTTTCAAATGGGAGTCACTGACCCCAACAAATGCTCTGTAAGGCTACAAATTATTATTGCTGCTTTTTATTACTCATCTTTCTATTCAGGCCTCTCCTATTCATATTCCAGTCTCTTGTTCAAATCAATGCATGGTTGCTAGGGTAATTTGGATCCTAGCAATTAGATTGCTGAAATTACAAACTGGAGAGCTGCTGAATAAAAAGCTAAATAACTCAAAAACCACAAATAATAACAAATGAAAGCCAATTGCAAATTGTCTCAGAATATCACTCTCTACATGATACTAAAAGTTAATTTAAAGGAGAACCACCCCTTTAATCTTTTAATAGACTTAAGGTATGAAGATCCAAATTATAGAAAGATCCCTTATCTGTAAAACCCCAGGTCCCTAGAATTCTGCATACCTGTACTATGTAGTCAGATGCATGCTTTTTACTAGTCTTAAAGGGACATTGCAAATTAAAAATACTATCGGGTCTGGACAACAGTGGCCCGATAGAGCTGCGTAGGCCCCAATCCCAATGCGTAGGATGCAATCATTGGCCATCTATATGTATGGGACCAGATTTAACTTACTTCCATTATGGATGTATTATACTACCTCTGGTTTTATATCTACCTGTTTATTAGGGCAGAGACACACGCTCAGATTCAGGGAGATAGCGGCAAATCTCCTCTTCTTCAGGGTGACTCCCCAAACTGCCTCCTGCCGGTGCTTCGTTTTCCGAAGTTGCCTCAAGAGGAAACTCCGGGCGACTTCAGAAAACGAAGTGCTCCGAGTGCCATCCCACTGGCGATTTCAATTCAAGCCGGCGGGAGGCAGTTCGGGGAGATTAGTCGCCCCCGAAGAAGAGGCCATTTATCGCCGGGGCGACTAAATCTCCCTGAATCTGAGCGAGTGTCTCTGCCCTTAGATGTATTCACACACGCACAATTGGATCAGTCTTAACACCCACACCCCCAAGTGATTTAAATAACTCTGATTGTGGTTGTCCTTAGATAAACCCTACTGAAATGCCTTAGGAAATAGCCTGGGATGCAGAATCAGATCGCAACCGTCACTGCTCGTGTAGTGTCACAGACCCTTTGTGAACCAGTTAAGCTGGTATCATTCATTGATACTTTATAATTTCTTTTTAATTATAATGATAATGGCTTACTGGATGTGCCCAGCCCAGAGCAATATACAGCTTATCTGTAGCTACTTATGTGCAGATGTAACATCTTTACACCTGAAGTAGAGATGTAATATTATCATATCAACAGCTTGCAGTTTTTACTGACTCAGCCACCTAAGCTCACATTTTCTGCAATGTTTCAGTGGCTATCATGGTACAGCACTGTACTAATATAGAAGTCACTATTAGATTTAGCTTCGGCTACATTAGAGTGCATGCCTGATACACAGAATGATCTGCAGCTAGGGTTTTGGGTTTGTTTCAGTGCAATGTACCAGTCATACTAATAAAAGGAAATCATTGTTCTAGTTCTGGTTTATCACTTATCTGTGGTCCCTTCAGTGGCGTAACTACCAGGGGTGCAGGAGGTGCGATCACACCTGGGTCCACAACCCCTTGGGGCCTACTGGAGCAGCAATAACGGTTATCGCCGGAGGCTGGGCAGGGGGAGATTTTACAGCTCGCACGATTCATAGGGGGAGGGCCCAACAGGGGGGGCCAAGTGCCCATGCTATACCAGGGCCCGCTGGTGAGTAGTTACGCCACTGGGTCCCTTCATTTCAATCATTCGCTTTATAAGGGATTCCAGTAAGGGATGAATTATCAGAGGGTTACAGAATGACTAACATTAGCAATGGGCCGTCCCAAAACAACAATGGTTATATTTCATTTGGTTCCAGACAGAAGGTACAGGTTGGACCTCACTACAGCAGTTTATCCTGTTCTCCCAGGGATGTTTGCCCTAGTCTTTTACATAGCAGCTCTTGCGGAACTTCAGCCAGGCCCGGACTAGCAATCTGTGGGTTCTGGGGGGCTGCTGTAAGCTGCCATAGACTGTCACTATATATTGGGCTGGTGGGGCCTCTGTGTACCTGAAATGCCAGGGCCTATTTTGAATCTCAGTCCAGACCTGACTTCAGCTCCCAGTATCCAATCAGTGACTCGTGAGTAACATGTTGTTCACCAACCCCTTGGCTGTTGCTCCCAGTGGCCTCAAAGCAGGAGCTTATTTTGTATTCCAGGCTTGGAGGCAAGTTTAAGAAGCATAAATTCCATGTGTTCTGCCAAACAGAGTCTCCTGTAGTCGGCCAGTCAATATAGGGGCTACCAAATAACCAACTAGGAATTTTTTTTCATGCTTGTGTTGCTCCCCAACTTTTTTTATATTTAAATGTGGCTCATGGGTAAAATAGGTTGTGGACCCCGCTCTAATGTAAATGCTCTTTATACTTTAGCATTTCCTGGATTTTAGAGCTAGGAAACTATAAAAATACAAGGGGAGTCGTGGGAGCACTCCAAGGCTAAGTAAAAATGTGTTTAAATACAATGGCAGTGCAACTTATTTTGCTAATTAATCAATGCATATTCCCTGGTCCTCTGTCTCATAAGTAATTCAGTATATATGCAAGTGCATGTATTTACAAAAACAGGGGTTTTTAGTTACAAAATTATGATCAAAAAATTGGTAAGCCACCATACCACATCAAGGTAATCCAGTCGTCATTAACTATTTACCTCTGGTCATAGTATAAATGTAGCATTCCTTGGGATAATTATCTCCTGACCTTGGTATTGGTTTTAGTCTATAACTATAACAATAATACTATATTCATTCATGTAACAACTAATACTGCCATGGGATTCTGAAAGTTGTATTTCAACAACAGCTGGTGGGTCACTGGTAGGGTTGCCAACTTTTCTGGAAAAAAATACCGGACTTGCTATACATTTATCTTTTTTCCCTATTAATAACATTGGGATCAACCATCATTTTTTTCAGCCAGGCCGGAAAAATACCGGCCAGGTGACAAACCCTAGTCACATAGTTGGAAACCCTAGTTGGAAATCCTTGAGTCCAGAGGTGTAACTACAGAAGAAGCAGACCCTGCAACTCCAGGTGATATAAAAGGCCCCATGAGAAATTAAGAAATTACTTACCGATTCTCTGCATGCGCTCCTCTTCAGAAACGGCGACAGGACAATGATCAATTGTGTGGTGCTCGATCTCTCCTCTCTGCCTTCTATAGGAGACAGCCAGGGAGGAGAATTTGAGCGCCACACGATGGATTGTCGCCGTTTCTGAAGCACAAGCAGAGAATCAGTAAGTAATTTCTTAATAAAAGCTTTGTGATTTAAAAGTTAAAACTGTCTTAGTGGTTTTTTTTCATTACATAGAAACTAATTTTTTTCTAAAAAAAATTCTATGTTAGTGGCTTTAAGTCCTAGATTAGAAAAGACAAGATAAGAGACTTTAGATATAGACAAGACAAGAAGTGATGATAGCGTGCATAAAGCTGTCAGTGTGGCCTTGGTGATGTTGAAATGTTTCACTGATGGTATCAGTCACTCTTAGGGCAGAGACACACGCTGCTATTTCAGGGGATTAGTTGCCAAGCTTCTTCTTCGGGCAACTAATCTCCTCGAACTGCCTTCCCACCGGCTAGAATGTAAATTGCCGGCGGGATGGCACGAGGAACTTTGGGCGACTTCGGAAAGCTGAAGCAATCCGAGTGCCATCCCGCCATCGATTTGCATTCTCCGGTGGGAAGGCAGTTCGGGGAGATTAGTTGCCCGATGAAGAATCGATTTATTCCTGGGCGACTAATCCCCCGAAAAAGCAGCGTGTGTCTCTGCCCTAATAGTTATGATGGGCCCCAGGTGGGGTGTGTGTGTTGTTGCAACAACTCTGCTGTTATTAACACTAAGGGAGATCTCAGTAGTAGATGTGGTATGTAAAAAGGGGATTTACACGTTCTCAGATTTAAGTACAAGGGTGTGCACAGAAGATGTTTCATGTGCACACTCTCCCATTGCTTTGTATATTGAGCTTAAACAAAATGAGTATGTGGCATCATTTTTGTGCTTGGATGGGTTAAAGCAGTGGTCCCTAACCATTCAGATGTTAAAAGACTTGAGGAGCAACACAAGCATCAAAAATTTTATTGAGTGGCACATAATAAGGGCTGTGATTGGCTATTTGGTAGCCCCTATGTGGACTGGTAGCCTACAGGAGACTCTGTTTGGCAGTACATCTGGTTTTTATGCAACCAAAACAAGCCTGAAATTCAAAAATAAATACCTGCTTTGAGGCCACTGGGAGCAACATCCAAGGGGTTGGTAAGAAACATGTTGCTCAAGAGCCACTGGTTGAGGATCACTGGATTAGAGGCAGGTCCGGGCTGAGAATTAAAATAGGCCCTGGCATTTCAGGTACACAGAGGCCCAATCAGCCTACACTGAGGCCCAAACAGCCCCCACCAGCCCATTAAATACTGACTTTCAATGGCACCTTATAGCAGCCCCTCTGGCATTTGCCAGAACCCACAGATTGCCAGTCTGGGCCTGATTAGAGGGGAACACTGGTTCTATCCAATGCCTGCCTAATAGATAATAGAGAGCACCATGTCTTATTGCTATTACACTGCTTTGTACCCATGTAGTGCTAGAAATTCGTATATCCTTGAAAACATGGAAAACCTCAAAAGGATTATTTTGCCAGCAACATGGGTTTATATAGCTTAGTTACCATAGAGTACAAGGTCCTGTTGTATTTTTACAAAGAAAAATTTAATCAGTCAAATCCATAATTGTTTGTTTAAATTGCACTCTATGGGAAATGATACCCCGATTTTCTGAAGATTTCTGGATAATAGGTTTCTGCTTATTAGATCCCTTACCCCCTTATCCCTTACCTGCCTTATGGTTGAATCAGTCAAAAATTAAGTTTTATTTTAGTAGGACTCTAGGAGAATGGCTGTCTGCATAATCAGAGGATAATAGATCCTCTACTTTATTATGAGGTCACATAGTCTAACAACAGCAGTCATACCTTGCTTTCTGGTAAGGAGTTTAGATATACTGTCTGGACCAAGGCAAGTGTCCCGCTAGATAAGTGCTCTTCAATTTATTACATGTAGTGCCCTGATTATTTCTCATACATTTCATGGGCTTCAGGGTTTCAGGGCCAATTTATATTTAAATAATGATGATGTCATACAATGAAGTCCAGCATTGGACTGGGGGGGGTCTGGGCCCATCGGGGCTGCCACATTAGGGCCCCCACCACCTCCAGGGGGACCCTGCCCCAGCTGCAAACCCCCCTCTGTACTGAATAGATCTCTTTCGGAGGGGTGTGGGGGCCTGGCTGCATGGCCTGCACCCAGGCCATGCAGTTAGGTAACTGGGCAGGGGGGGAGGTCAGGAAGGAACACAGGAGCTGCCGGCTGTGGGGCACAAGTTTGGGGCCCACCCTTTTTTTACCAGTGTCCTGCCAGCACAGTCTGACCCTAATGAAGTCTATGGAGCCCTTGAGCAAACTGGGGGCCAAATATACTCTTTGTAGGGCCACGTCTGTCCCATGGGCCTCCATGCTCATGACTAGACAAAGCAGGAGCAGTTACTGATCAGGGATGCACCGAATGCATGATTCGGTTCGGGATTCAGCCTTTTTCAACAGGAGTCGGATTCTGCTAAATCCTTCTGCCAGGCCAAACCGAATCTGAATTTGCATATGTCAATTAGGGACGGGGAGGGAAATTGTGTGATTTTTTTTGTCACAAAACAAGGAAGTAAAAAATGTTTTCCACTTCCCACCCCTAATTTGCATATGTAAATTCGGATTCGGTTCGGTGTTCGGCCAAATATTTCGTGAAGGATTCGGGGGTCCGGCCAAATCCAAAATAGTGGATTTAGTGCATCTCCTTTACTGATACCATGATTTAACAATGAAACAATATGAGGTGTACATTTGCAGGTTTATATGTGATTTCAGTCAAAGTTGGAGGAGGAAAGAGAAAGAGTTCAATGACTATGGCAATGCCTTCCACTGAAGCTGCTGTATATTTAAATACAGTAATGGGGTCAATTTCCCATAACTGCTACAACAGTGCAATGATCCTATGCAATTTTCCCAGCGCTTCCCTTAACTTTTATTAAGTGGGCTCACCTTCTTAATTGGGTCACACCGTAAAAAAATTAAAAATAAATAAATAAATAAATAATTAAAAAAAAAAAAAATATATATATATATATATATATATGGAATAAAAGTTTTGCAGCACAGTACTGCGGATGATTTGTGGCCTCCTTCATACAACGCTTATTGATGAACAGTGCAATGATGAGGATAGGAAGGCTTTATATATATATATATATATATATATATATATATATATATATATATATATATATATATATATATATATACATGTGAGCAGTTGGATTACAACTATATTTGCAATGCAAATGCCCACAACGGAGGAAACTGAATCATTTAACTTTTCAACTATAAATAAACCTGTGAAATCTGATGTATGACAGTAAAGCAGTCAGTGTGATTAATATGAGTATGACAAGCTGGTAATGTTATGATGGTGTCCCTTTAAAGGAACAGTTGAGTATAAAAATAAAAACTGGGTAAATAGATAGGCTGTGCAAAATAAAAAAAATGTTTCTAATACAGTTAGTTAGGCAAAAATGTAATGTATAAAGGCTAGAGTGACTGGATGTCTAACATAATAGCCAGAACACTACTTCCTGCTTTTCAGCTCTCTAATTCTGAGTTAGTCAGCGACTTGAAGGGGGGCCACAAGGGACATAACTGTTCAGTGAGTTTGTAATTGATCTTTAGCATTCAGCTCAGATTCAAAGGCAACAGTTATGACCTATGTGGCCCCCCCCCTCAAGTCACCGATTGGTTACTGCCTGGTAACCAATCAGCGGAAACCAAGAGAGCTGAAAAGCAGGAAGTAGTGTTCTAGCTATTATGTTAGACATCCAGTAACTCCAGCCTTTATACATTACATTTTTGCCTAACTAACTGTATTAGAAACATTTTTATTTTGCACAGCCTATCTATTTACCCAGTTTTTATTTTTATACTCAACTGTTCCTTTAAAGGGACACCATAATAACATTTCCAGCTTTTACCCAGTTTTTATTTTTACACTGAACAATTCTTAATGTCCCCCACCTGCCTGGGAACAACTCAGATACTTTACTCAGATAACGCTCAGGCTGTTTACAGTAATTAAGAAAGTTTTCTTGCTGTTTGCTTTTGACACCTTGTCCTGTTCATATGCCTGGGACACGGGGAGAGTGCAGTGACTTGTACCACACACACAGCCCCCAGGCCACTCGTGATACAGACGTTACATGTTTATAGATCCGTCTCAGGGTTTAATCCATTTCCAAGCTGAGGATACAGGGAATACAGAACTCACTGTTTGTGCTAAGAAAGTTCTCACACTGCCTACAAATGCCCCTGTCATAGATGGTGATGCTCTGTTTTAGGGCTCTTACACACGAGCGTTTTTCCTACGCTCCCCTGCGTTGTGCTTTCTTCCGCTCAGCCGCAGGAGAGCGCAGGAGTAGACACACTTGTGAAGGGAGCTGTACTCACACAGACGCATGTATGCGCCAAAAGCAGGTGGGACGCAGCAGGTTGCATTTTACTTGCGTTTGGCGCATACATGCGTCTGTGTGAGTACAGCTCCCTTGACAATAATTGAGTGCGTCTACTCCTGCGATCTCCTGTGGCTGAACGGAAGAAATCAAAACACAGGGGATCGCAGGAAAAAACGCCCGTGTATAAGAGCCCTAAGAAACCCTTAAGGGCCCTTACATACAAGCCATCATTTTTCTTTGGGCAAAAAGATCTTTTTTAATGCAACTACTTCTGATTCCTGAGACCACCAGCAGCCGCAGAGTCTGCATTCTCTATGGTTTACCATTGTATTCCAAATTTCTCCAGTGCAAAATGTCAAATACAATCTCAGGGACCCTGACCATGAGAATGCAGGTCGATTGTGAGGCTTAGGGACCCATTCATTAAGTTCGAGTGAAGGAATAGAAGAAAAAATACTTTGAATTTCGAAGTGTTTTTTTGGCTACTTCGACCATCGAATGGGCTACTACGACCTTCGACTATGACTTCGAATCGAACGATTCGAACTAAAAATCGTTCAACTATTCGACCATTCGATAGTCGAAGTACTGTCTCTTTAAGAAAAAACTTCGACCCCCTAGTTCGCCACCTAAAAGCTACCGAAGTCAATGTTAGCCTATGGGGAAGGTCCCCATAGGCTTGGCTATCTTTTTTTGGTCGAAGGATAATCCTTCGATCGTTCGATCAAACTATTTGCGCAAAATCCTTCGACTTCGATATTCGAAGTCGAAGGATTTTAATTCCCCAGTCGAATATCGAGGGTTAATTAACCCTCGATATTCGACCCTTGATATATTTGCCCCTTAGTGTAGATATGTTTTGACATATTGCTTATAACAAGTATATACGGAAACCCATCATCCAGAAAGCACCACATTACGGGAAGGCCGTCTCCATTTTAATGTAATAATTAAAATGTTTAAAACTGATTTCCTTTTTTTCTGTAATAATAAAACAGTACCTTGTACTTGATCCCAACTCAGATAGAATGATCCTTACTAAAGGCAAAGTATTATTATTGGGTTTAATTAATGTTTAAATGACTGTCTAGTACAGGGGTGTCCAAACTTTTGGCTCGCCGGGCCAAATTGGAAAAAGAAAAATTGTCTGGGGCTATACATGAAATACACAAACACGTTTGATTTTTATAAGTAAAGGAAATACACAGAAAAGAACTACAATGCCAGTTGGATAACCAGATGGAGCTATACACTGGAATATGGGACACCTGGATATTAAATAGACGTATTGTTATATTATTATTACTTACTGGGCAATGGGCAGAGTCCCCCCTCCTCCTATTTCCTCGGGAACCAAGCGTTTCAAGCTGGGCCGCATTCATATGCATCCTGGGCCGCATGTGGCCCTCGGGCTGCAGTTTAGACACCCCTGGTCTAGTAGATTTAAGGTATTGAGATCCAAATTATGGAAAGATCTGTTATCCCGAAAATCCCAGGTCACGGATAGCACGTCCCATACCTGTTTTTACATTCATTTAAATCCTTCATTCTTGCACTGTAAATGCCTGGTTAGTGCAGCAGCCAGAAACACAATTTGATTCAGTCTTTTACCTATTTATTTTTTTCTAGACACCCCTGTTGCCCTTTACCCAGATCCTCCACAATATCCCATCCCAACCCATCAAATTCACATTGTTACTGTAAACATTTCTTTATTTTCCCAAAAAATTGTATAATGAAATTTTCTTTACAAAAAAAAAGCCTAGTTTCTATGGAAAGTGGAACCATCAGATACAGGTTGAGATACAGGTATCAGTAAAGGTGGCCATACACGGATAGATCCGCTCGTTTGGCGATGTCGCCAAACGAGCGGATCTCCATCCGATATGCCCACCTTCAAGGTGGGCAATATCGGGCAGATCCGATCGTGGGCCCTAGGGCCCAACGATCGGATCCTAGCTCTCACAAACGGGCGGTCGGATCGTGGGACCGCATCAACGAACAGATGCAGCCGCGATCCGACGGGATTTTTAACCCCATCCGATCGAGATCTGGCCGACTTTCGGCCAGATCTCGATCGGGGAAGCCCGTCGGGGGCCCCCATACACGGGCCAATAAGCTGCCGACACGGTCTGTCGGCAGCTTTTATCGGCCCGTGTATGGCCACCTTTATACAGAATGCTGGGGACCTGGTGTTTTCCATATAAGGGGTCTTTCTGTAATTTGGACCTTCATACATTAAGGAACACATTAACTTAGCTCGAGTGAAGGATTAGAAGGAAAAAAACGTTGAATTTCGACTTCGAATCGAACAATTCAAACTAAAAATCGTTAGACTATTCAACCATTCGATAGTCGAAGTACTGTCTCTTTAAAAAAACTTCGACCACCTACTTCGCCACCTAAAACCTACCGAGCATCAATGTTAGCCTATGGGGAAGGTCCCATAGGCTTTCTAGCCAATTTCTGATCGAAGGAAAAGCGTTCGGTCGATGGATTAAAATCCTTCGAATCATTCGATCAAACGTTTTTTCCTTCGATCGTTCGAACAAAGGAAATGCGTTAAATCCTTCGACTTCGATATTCAAAGTCGAAGGATTTAACTTAGACGGTTGAATATCGAGGGTTAAATAACCCTCGATATTCGACCCTAAGTAAACTAAAAATCCTTTAAACATTATTGCTAGCAATAAGGATTAATTATATCTTAGTTGGGATCAAGTACAAGCTACTGTTTTATTATTACAGAGAAAAAAGAAATTGTTTTTAAAAATGTAATACCTGTACTAGTTAGAACAATAATATGATAATAAAAAGACCTCAAGACTGCTGATTGCACAATTTCATGCCACTCCTAAATGTAATTTTTTTTTTAAGGGTTACCTTTTTATTATCTTTTCCCCTTTGCAGTCTATTTACTAACATTCAGGGCCTCCGACCCATTCGTTTGATTTCCTGTTTTCATCCACTTCACCGGAGAATGTTTTCAGCAGTTTATTATCACTCCAAAAAACAAGTTTTCCCATACGTATAAATGTGAAAAATGACTGGTGAAAATTAAGCGTAAAATAGCATCAAGAATTAATTTGTGAACAAAAACTAGAAATTAAAATCCCCTTTTCAGACAGTGGAGAGAAATGAGAATTGCTGCCAGCGGAGAGAAAGTTTGCTGCAAATATTTTTATTAGACAAATGAGAAATTGACTTTTAAAGGATGAAGGAAAGTGCTTTTATACTTGGGGGTGCCAAAACTTAGGCACCCCAAATGATTATATTTACTTACCTGACACTCCAGGCTCCAATCAGCAGAAAACTGCACCGGCCCGGGGTTCTTCCAGCGAGCACCAAGGAGCAACTGTCTTCCTGCTTCTTCTTTCTTCTCGCGGCTGCACATGTGCAGGAGACCTAAGTGAGCCTATGATTAAGTGTCCCTGTGTGACACGAAATGCGTTAGGCGTTATTTTTAGATGTGATGTAAAATAAAGTATCATATTTTTAATATACAATTTTTGGCTCTTGGAATCTACTTTCGTTGGATGTT
Organism: Xenopus petersii; assembly: GCA_038501925.1. NCBI lineage: Eukaryota > Metazoa > Chordata > Amphibia > Anura > Pipidae > Xenopus > Xenopus petersii. Next base: position 141,917,561 of record CM076678.1, on the reverse strand, counting down.
CCGGATTGGTGCCTGCCTATTGTGGTTTGTTGTGAAGTTCTCCCCTATGCTGAAGGTCTGGGGCATGTGCACCGGGACCCAACTGGGAAAGCAGTAAGCTTATCCTAATGATACATTAAGATTTATGCTTCTCGTGAAACTTTTGGTTTTCAGTAGACCTAAAAGCCGTACTTTAACGAAAAAGCCATTTATTTCATTCGACTGCGCATGCGTCTGCCCCGGGAAATTTAAATAGCGAAGAAGACAATCGCTCTGTGGTGCTCTCTGGCAGAACCCTGGGCCGGTGAAGTTTTCTGCTGATAGGAGCACCGACCCGGAGTGTTAGGTAAGTAAATATAATCATTTGGGGTGCCTAACTCCCCCAAGTATAAATTGCTCTCCTTCTCCTTTAATGAGATCTTCCCCAGAAGTAATGGGAAGCAGAAGAATGCAGATTTATGTGGTTGCTCAATGGGAAAGCACAAGAACATGTAGATGGATTGCTTAACGTTTGCCCCTGATTGCTTGTTTCCTCGCTTTTTCTTTTGGCACTGACCTCGCAAGGGCAGGTAGGTACATGAATGCAGCAGTAAACACCTCCGAGCATCTGCATTCCCTGAGTCTGTGCCCGTGCAGCTTTCTCAGCTCTGGGGCTGCTGACAGGGGTGATGTAAGCCGTGGTTCAGTGCCAGTTTAGACTGGCAGTTAAGCTGACAGTGTATGTCCGCAGCAGATGAGCTGCAGTTCACATGGAAACCCCCATCTTCCAGCCTGTTCTGCCAGTTTCCTCATTTATTATCGTCTGCTTCACCCAGTTATGAGAATGTCCTGCTCTGCCCTGCCCAGCTGTGTGACATGAACCTTCTGAGTCCTTCTAGGTCTGAGCCTTGTTTGTGCTTGTGAAATAACCATCAACTACTCTTGGACTATAGTTTCAATGGACTGTATCAAAGCACAGTCAAGAATCAAATCTAGTTTGTGATGCCTCTCATTAGTGCATGGGGGGGGCATCAGTTGAAGATAAGGTGACAGATCTATAAACTCTGTTGAGATCCATTAGATCTCAGGCAATACAGGTATGGGATCCGTTATGCGGAATGAAAGCTCCCAATTATGGGATGGTCATCTCCCATAGGGGATAATTAACTAAAGGGCGAATTTTGACCAGCGAACGATCCGCCACACTTCTCGCCAGGCGCAAATTCATTACCACTACGCTAATTCACTAAAATGTGAAGTTGTGCAGCAACTGCAAGATTTTGTGGCTCCTATGAGTTTGAATGTGTTCCGGTTTATACAATTACAACATGCTTGTAGAGCCCAGTTTGGTCCGGGTCCAATTACTTATCATACTTTTCGGTTTGAGGATATTCTTAGGGTAGAAAATACGAGAAAGCTAGTTACTAACTTATACAAAGCTTTGCAGGATCTTGAACCATCTCCATTTGACTCTGCTCGCCGTAAATGGCAATCAATACTACCTGTGATAAATGATGATATATGGGAGGAAGCCACTACTTCTAGCTATAGCTTTCTTATTTCTACTAGAGATAGATTAATCAATTTAAAAGTCCTTCACCGTTATTATTTTACGCCCCTCAGATTGCATAATATATTCCCAGATAAATCCCCAGCCTGTCCCAGGTGCCAAGACCAGTCCGCAGACTTTTTACATATTTTGTGGTCCTGCCCCAAGATTGCTCGGTTTTGGCGTGCAGTGGTTAAATGTTTGAGCGATAACCTGGAGTTGCCTCAAGTCCTCTCTCCTGAAGCCTGTCTTCTGGGAGTCGTGGATGATATGGTTCCACAATCCCATGTTAGAATTTTGTATCGTACTTTGCTATTCTATGCTAAAAAAGCCATCATACTTCATTGGCTTCAGCCTGCACCTCCCTCAGTTCAGTATTGGATTGCTTTGGTCAACCGCACCTTACCACTTATCAAACTCACTTATGAAGCGCGTGGCTCCTCAACTAAATTTGATAAAAAATATATGAGAGATAGCTTGAGGTATATCCTAACCCCAATATTCAGTGACTGCTTTGACTCAAACATGTCCTTGATGACTGTACTGTTTTGTTTGCACACCTGATTGCATATGCTATGTGGACTGTATATTTGTGATCACACGTGTCTACTTGATATGTACTGATATGTCAATTTGCCTTTTGCTGGCAAAGTTTCGCTAGTGTTAATTGATCATCGCGACCATTTCATAGCGAACTTTCGCTAGCATTCAATTCTGGCTAGTGAAACTTCATTATTACACTTACGCTTAGGTCAATATGAATAGGGCGGGTACATAAAGGTCATATATACAGTATGTCTTTATTAGAGATGTTGCTGCAAAATAAATACAAAAGAGATCCTCTAATGTTTTAGACATGAGCGCACCCTAAAACAAATGTGGCATGCCCCTCAATTGGTTGGGACAACAATGTTTAATAGTTAGGACTTTTGACGACAGTCCCGCTTTAAAGTATGAAAAAACGCCAGCGTTTTTTTAGAACTTTTTATGAATTTCCCAACATACAGGATATAATGTCACTGACATAAGATTGAGGAGGATGAAGCTTCATCTTATCAGTTCGCCAGGTCTAAGGTGGCGAAGAACACTCTGGCGAAAGAACGTTCTGTAAAATTCAAACTTTTGCCGCGTAACATTCGTTCATTCGCTAGCGAATTGTCCTCTACTCCTGTTAGTGATGTCCCTGCAGATGACATTTATGATTATGATTAATGAATTTTCCATAGCCACGGCTTTTACTAAATCTGCCCCATAGACTCCATTCTAATCAAATAATTCCTATTTTTTAAAAATGATTTCACTTTTCTCTGTAATAATAATAAACAGTAGTTTGTACTTAATCCAAACTAAGATATAATTAATCCTTATTGGAGTCAGACAAATCCTATTGGGTTTATTTAATGTTTACATGATTTTTTAGCAGCCTTTAGGTGTGAAAATCCTAAATACAGAAAGATCAGTTTTCCGGTAAACCCCAAGTCTCCAGCATTCTGGATAACATGTCCCATACCTGCACTACAATATCTGTTTGGTCTTTTGTCGAATGAGCCACAAATTGACCTTGACTTGTGTGGCCCCTACACACACATATAATACAAACTTCCTTTAGTCATATCAAAAGACAGGGATTCTAGAGTTATCTCTTTTCCGGCTGAGAATGCTGGGAGTTGTAGCAGTTTGTGGCATCTAGACCAGGGCTGTTAAAGTTTCACCCTTCCATCTAATGGGCCTGTAATCTAAACGAGGACGCTTGTGAAAAATGAAAACTGCAGTGTGTGAAAACCATAACCTGTATCTTCATCCTGAAAAACATTTTTTTTTTAATAAGCGTCTTCATATGAAGGGGAAGTCTTCAACGGCTGCCTATAAATGGGCTGTTGACTCAGTATTTCCAGATCTAAAAGATAATGAATCATGTTATAAGTCACTGCAATAAAAAAAAGACAAAAATTACGTCCAGTTTTGGGTATGGCTGAAAGGGAATTAACCCTCGTCCCCCAGCATCGTCCCCTTACTGGCTATAATTTAGTGTCCCAGTACACTATATTATTTTTTCTCAGTACAATGACTCAGGGGGGCAAAAATACAAGTCCAAAATATATTATATAACACTTCTTCATGTTGTTAAAATTGTACCTACCTTAAAGTAGTGGTTCACCTTTATGTTAGCTTTTAGTATGTCAAAGAATGGCTAATTCTAAGCAACTTTTCAATTGGTTTCATTATTTATTTTTTATAGTTTTTGAATTATTTGCCTTCTTTTTTCTGACTCATCTCAGCATTCAAATGGGGGTCACTGACCCCATCCAAAAACAATGCTATGGCCATAGACGCAAAGATTTTCCCTATCTCCCGACCTGCCATTAACCATTCAGATCAAATAAAGTTGAAAAGAACAGATCAGCCGATGTTCTGCCCCTGACAGCAATCGTATGAAAATTAAGTCCAACCAAAGCTAGTGACAGTCTCCCTCTGAAAATCGTACAATCGGCAATACATGCAGAGATATTATCGGCAGCCGACAGAAATCTGTTAACCTGTCCGATCGACCAAACGACCGATCTCTGCCGGACAAAAAATGTCGGGACTCTCCACACACGGACCGAAAATTGCACGAATCGAAAATCGCACGAATCCTCAATTCGTACGATTAGATCTTTGCGTCTATGGCCAGCTTAAGCCTACAGATGTAGTTATTGCTACTTTTTATGACTCATCTTTCTTTTCCAGCCTCTCCTATTCATATTCCAGTCTCTTATTCACACAGAACAGCCCCTCTGATGTCACCAACCCGCCACTTTGTCCAGATTTTAATACTGTAAAAGGTGGCACCCTACTTCAAACTTTTGTATTTAAACTATGGATGCACTGGTCCAGGATTCAAGTTAATATTTGGCCAGAATTCTGCCTTTTCAGCAGGATTCGGCCGAATCCTCGTGTCTGGCTGAACCCAATCCGAATGCTTAAAAGCACCCGACTTCATCACAAAACCAGGAAGTAAAATGGTTCTCTTTTTCCCTACCCCTCCTCGATTTGCATATGAATATTTGGTTTTGGTTCGGTATTCGTTCGAATCTTTAAAAAGGTTTCAGCCAAATCGAAAATAGTGAATTCGGTGCATCCCTAATTTTTTCTAAGGCATGTACCACCCGTGGCAATTACTCATTCCGTTGGGTCAGAGGGACAGTATAGATCTTTTCCCAAATGAGCACAATAAATAGGACTTTTGTTGAAAATGTTTTTGTGCCTGTTCTTTGAGTTTGAAAAAAAAATATTAAAATTTGTTTACCTTTTCCTTTCCTGCCCCTAATTTGCATATGCATATTAGCATTCGGATCTGGTATTCGGCCAAATCTTTTACGAAGGATTCCAGGATTCGGCCAAATCCCAAAAAGTGGATTTGGTGCATCCCTAGTATGTACATTTCAAATTGGAGTTTTACCATTTCACAATAAAGTGAGGTTAGTAAATAGACAAGAAGATGCCTATATAAACTGCAGATAATTAAATCACTAAAGGTGACAGTTGTATAAGGCAGATGTATTTTTGAGCAAATTTCTAAAGCCTTAGTAATTTGACAGATTGCAGATGTAACACAATACGGTGCGCTTGCACTTTAATTTCCTAACCTTGTGGCCCTTTTGTTTCCAAATGGCACTGGAGGTATTTCTTACATGTCTAAACAGGGCCCAGTTGGCAACATATCTGCTCTCGGTTTAAAGGGGATGTTCACCTTTGAGTTCACTTTTAGTATGATGTAGAGAGTGATGTTCAGATACAATTTGCAACTGTTTTTTATTTTTTTTATTTGTGCTTTTTTAGTTATTTAGCTTTTTATTCAGCAGCTTTCCAGTTTGCCATTTCAGCAATCTACACAGTAACATAGTAACATAGTAAGTTAGGTTGAAAAAAGACACATGTCCATCAAATTCAAACTTTTAAGTCTGGATATAACCTGCCTAACTGCCAGTTGATCCAGAGGAAGGCAAAAAACCCAATTTGAAGCCTCTCCAATTTGCCTCAGAGGGGGAAAAATTCCTTCCTGACTCCAAGATTGGGGTCCAAATTCCCCTAGCAACCATGCATTGATTTGAATGAGAGGTTGGAATATGAATAGGCGAGAGACTGAATAGAAAGATGAGTAATAAAACTACCAATAACAATACATGTGTAGCCTTACAGAGTATTTGTTTTTTACATGGGCCGGTAACCCCCCATTTGAAAGCTGGAAAGAGTCAGAAGAACAAGGCAAATAATTAAAAAACTATAAAAAAAGAAATAATGAAGACCAATTGAAAAGTTGCTTATAATTGGTCACCATATAAAGGTGAACCACCCCTTTAAGCACTAAGCTCCACTGGCCCATCAAACAGGGATGTAATTGTGGAGGTAACGCTGGTAGGAACATCTCTGCACCAAAAATCATTAGACTCTTTGGTTTGCTTGAGACTGCAGTGCCACAAAGGGTTAATGGCAATGTAATTCCACGCCACAGGTGAGGAACAAAACAAGAATCTGTAGGGTAAGCGCTTTGTCTTCCTCATTAGTGCAGATTCCCGGTGTCTGGTTTCTCCTCTTTGTAGCCGCTTTGTTCTGCATTTTAAATCACTTCAGTGAATCTCTTTGGAACCTGTGAAGTCAGGAGCCAAGACCCAAGTATGAGGCTTGGTCTGCCCTTATTAACCCTTTTCTTTGTTGCTGGTCACAGATTTTTTAACCACTCACTCCTTCTGACTCAGACCATGAAGTTTGTTTGTTGGCGTGATTAGACTGTATTATCTTTCTTCTTACCAACCAAAGTGTTTGTTCAGCAGAGGTGTCTGTGGGAAATACCGGGGTCCCCTTTAGGTGGCTTTGGGGTGATGCTTTTCCTGTGTTTAAAGGGGACCCATCACCCAAAAAATTAATTCCAAATCCTATTTTATCATGTTAGTCAAGCAAAATGAGCTTTAATTACATTGTAAAAATTATTTGAATCTTGTTTCCTTCAGTCTGGGAATTCATAATTATAGCAAGCAGGCAGGAGCCATTTTGTGGACACTGTTATTAAGACAAGTCTTGTATCATCTCAGAATCTTGTTTGTGCACCAGAACGGGGGACCTGATGACTGGTTACACAATTAAATGATGAAGAGAACGTGAGGAGAGCAGTGACATCTAGGAAGTGCTGAATGGAAAGTGAAAGTAATTGTCTAAGGCATAGAGGAGGGGCAGACAATATTTGATTGACAGCTGAGATTTTTAAATTTTACAACAGCTATGAATTTTTAAATAAAAAAATAATTTGGGTTTCATGTTTAATTTTAAAAGGACATTTATTATACAGCTTTTTATGTCTGGTTGACAGGTCCCCTTTAATTACAGGTGTCTGGATACTGGGTACCTCTATGAATGCAGATGACTGATTGGATCCTTTGGAAAGCTGGCAGTTGCCTTCCAATTGTATCAAGTACCGATTGAAGGTAAAACGAGTAGTAAATCCACCTGGGGCAAGAGGTGGTAATGGATTGAAATGGTGATGCATCCTCTGAAAGTGCTGTCCAGTAGTGTTTGTTTGAGGATGTTACAGTGCTCCATGGGAAAATAAAATTTTATTTATAAAAACTATAAAATCAGAAGGTAAATAGATTCCCCATGGGACATTTTTATAATTTAGATTGTAAGCTCTTGCCAGCAGAATCCTCTGATCCCATTTCTATTGTGTAACCCTTGTTTGCTGTATTGAGACCCCTGTTTGTTAAACATTGATGTAAAGTGCTACATAACTTGCTGGTGCTAAATAAATAAATGATGATGTTTTGGCAAGGCAGTTTGATACCAGATGCCTATGGAAACTAGATGGTCCCCTAACTTTTTAGGGGGTTATTTATCAAAATCCGAACTTTTCTGATTTTTTTAAATAAAAAAGTCTGACCAAACTAGAATCCACGATTTGTCCATATTTATCATTAAAAAAATAAATAAAAAAATTTGGCAACGCATTTGGCGCCTAAATAAATAACCCCCTCTGTGTATCTACGGGTTGGCACCCTGTGGTGAAATAACAGGATAGGATGTGGTCTCATTACAAATGGAGCTTAAAGGACAAGGAAAGCCTAATATGTTAGGCACCCCCTGTGAATTCAATTACTAGGTTTTTCCCCTGGCCAGGGCTCCTTTTAGGACTCACACATGCACAGTAAAGAGAAATTCAATAAAGATAAAAGTTTGCCAAGGGATTTCTGGCAATGGAAAACAAGATGTTGTCACTGTGCTAATTTTTTTTCACCAGGTTGGTGCATTTTTTCCCTAAAAAGAACAGGAAAAAATAATGAATTGATTTAGCTTTCCCTTTCTTCCGTTTCCTACATTTCCTCAGGTACTTCCAATTCCCAAAATTTATAGTGCTCAAATAATACACCACATATATTAACTATGTACTGCAGATAATTTGGAAGGGTTGATCTTGATGGACCCTTGTCTTTTTCTAACCCAAATTAACTTTGAGAGTCAGCCTTAATGAGATGTATGAGAATAGGGAAGACTTACGGTCGCTAAACTAGAATATTTTAAGAATAGCTTCAAATCAGGAAACGCATATAAATCTGGCAGTTGAATGCTGGGCAGTTATAGCATTTGGTTGCCTACAAGAAGTGAAAGGTGCTCTGGGATTTTGAGTCTTTTATCCCACTGCCCATACAGTTACTGAAGGTTGCAGAGACAAGACTCAAGATGTCACAGTATGATATTGCCCCAAGATAGTTTTTTTGTCCATGGTCTCCTTTTGCCTTTCTAGTATCCATTAAACATTTTACAAGCATGAAAAATGATAAAGTGGGTCCATCTAAAATATGGCAGATTTTTGGAATAATCGGTATATTGTTGTTCTCTTTTATAGGTTTTCGTGTGCAACTCATGAAGAGGAGGTACAGGCGGTAGCTCTGGCAACGGAATCCCAAAAGCAGCTGTTGTGGAAATGTTCAGCTGCAGTTGGGACCCGTTCACTGATCTATTGCAAATTCATCATCCACAGGGTTCAGCCATATAGGGAATGACTTTGTCTGACCTATTGGAAACGTTTCCCATGCCAGCTGACACGCAGTTATTGCTGTAACCTCCATTGGTATGATCATTTTTGCAGCAATACTAGCATTCTAATATAGCACTGTCTATAACTGACCATTGTAAGAGATGTCATGGCTAAGTTTAATAGATGTCAGATTGGTAATATAAAGAAAGCAGTTGTGCTTAACTGCCACTTTTATCCAATGAATAGTTGTCCCAATAACTTTAGAACAGGCCATTGCTTCCTAGGACAAATTTATGTGTGCCTTTTAGTAGCCCATAGCAACTCATCTTTAAACTGGCAATTGGTTCAGATTATCTGCTGATTGGATGTTGTGGATTACTAGACCTGCTGCAAAGCTTGAAGCTTTAATCACATTTATGAACAGATTAATTTATGAACAGATGAATTGATAATTGTGATGTCATTATTAGCTAGTTATACCTAGAACTAACAAAGGCTACACTATGATGTGTATACTGACATGAATTAATGATAGCTTTGCATTTATGGAATATTTACTATAGAATGCATTTCTTGTTGTGAATACAGTCTTGGGCACATGAACTGGTGCTCTTTGCGTGGGGTACAGCTATCCTTAATTTAGCCTTGAGCTTATTAAATAAATGACCTAAATTAAAACCCCAGTTCCATGAAGCTGCCATCATGTTCTGTTCTAGGCTGTTGCTTGAATTAATGACTTCCCGGTCCTCCCTATGAAATCTGTTCCCTTATTCATAAGACTGAAGTATGACATTCAGAAACATTCATACAAAAGCAGCACAGAAATGCATTTTTCGGCACCACCTTTTAGGCATGCCATCATCATATAAATGCTGGCACATTTGGTATGGTTTAAAGGGCTGAAAAGTCACTAACTGAAACTCACATAAAAACTGGCAGCAGTCTAGTAATATTTATGTAATTCTCCTAATTATTCTGATTTATATGCAAATTTACTGCACTTGCTGGTTTCTTACCTTTCACTTCAGTGCAATTTGCCAAGTTTACAGGGTGTATTACTTGGGTATGTTTTCATGGCATCAGCTATCATTTGGGCTAAAAGTGCCTGCCACTGAAAATACTATTTATCCCAAGCGCAGCTGTCGAATGCTGTCGATTTTGAGAGTTTTAGGATCCCCTATAGTACATTACTGACTCACGGGGCCTTTACCTCTTATCAGGGATTAGGAAAAATAAAAATTATGCCAGAACAGTTACTCAGCTATGAATGTTAACAGTGGCAGTGTATACTTTTTAGGGATGCGCCAAATTCAGGATTCGGTTCAAGATTCGTCCAGGTTCAGCCTTTTTCCGTAGGACTTGGATTCAGTTGAATCCTTCTGCCAATCCGAACCGATCTGAATCCTAATTTGCATATGCAAATTAGGGGCAGGGAGGGGAAATCACAAGACTTTTTGTCACAAAACAAGGAAATAAAAAATTTGCTTATGCAAATTAGGATTCTTGTTGTAGCCGTGATCAGGGCTGGGGAGGAGGAAAGGGTGTAGCATCCAGGATGGGGAGCAGGTCATGGTTCAGCAAGGGCCTGGGGCCCATCAGGTTTTTCCCAGTGTCCCACCGACCCAGTCCGACCCTGCCTATAGCTGCCCTTCAAACTAAGATTCCAGGAAAATATAAAGAACATAAACATTTTCTCCAATTCTCAAAACTAAGCTTTAGGCACCATGGATCCCTTTGGTCAAGGGAATGTTCCTCCTCAGCATGTTGTGGGAGCACACACTTTCTGCCAATCATTTCTGAAATTTTTTAGGTCAAACCCCCTTTTTAAGACCCAACATTTGCCGGTGCCACACCTTTAACTCATAATATGATTACTTATATATGAAACATTACTGTACAAGTCCTTCAGGCATACTTCCAAAAATCTCTAGGACAGCAGTTAAGTCTAACAGACCTTCAATCTGGGCTTCCAGGAGTATCTAAGTGCAAAATAGGCATTTTCTCAAAATCTCTTGTTGTACATCCGACCACTGACAAAAGGCCTCTAGTCTGGGCAGCCCCATCGTTTGGGAAGCCGTGCTTGATGCCAAGAATAGTTAGTACCGATCAGAAATGAAAAGCTTATCCCACTTCTGCAAAGATCAAATGTCTCAACAGTTGCCATTCGCCCACGTTTTCCCCTTTAGACTAATCTGAAACTTCTTCTGATTCTGCTTCCCTGTCTTCTTAAGCAAGTGATTTCTAAAGATAACTACTGATTTCCTGCATAGAAACCACAAGAGCCGTTGGAGGGAACGACAATTTTGGGTGCCGTGTATGAATGAAATGATGTGTTAGATACAAGTGTGCGGGGGGATTACAAGCCCGAGGGACACAGGAAAACGTTGAGAGTCACATGTGTGAGCCACTCGCTGCGGTTACGGCCTGTGGGTAGCCATGCTTCTAACAGTCTTGTATCCTTTTGTACATCCGACCATTGACAAAAGAAAAAAAAAAAAAAGACCCTTGGAAAGTAATAGGCGTTTTAAATTAAAATTCCCAATTACAATTTACTCATTTCCTTCAAAGCAAATAAAGCCACATGACGTGAATGCTTCTATAGTGGGTTTCTGTCCCTTTCTGCCCTCTGCACTGCTGGTTTTGACTTTTGAAACAAAGTTACAGCTATGGGACCTGATATCCAGAATGTTTGGTGGTTTTCTGGACAAGGGATCTGGGGGAATACTTTGTCAAATGAGAAATAATTTAAACATTATATTAACCCAACAGGAATATTTTGCTTCCAATAAGGATTAATTATATTTTAGGATCGTGGGATAAACTACAGGTTTGGGATCCATAATCCAGAAACCCGTTATCAAGAATTGGCAGAATTACGGAAAGGCCGTCTCCCATAGACTCTTTTTTTATCCAAATAATAAAAATTGTTTTTAAATGGTTTCCTTTTTCTCTGTAATAATAAAACAGTAGCTTGTACATGAGCCCAACTAAGATATAATTAATACTTATTGGAAACAGAACCAGCCTATTGGGTTTATTTAATGTTTATATTAAATTTAGGGATGCACCGAATCCACTATTTTGGATTCGGCCAAACCCCCGAATCCTTTGCTAAAGATTCGGCCAAATACTGAACCAAATCCTAATTTGCATATGCAAATTAGGGGTGGGAAAGGGAATTTTTTTTTACTTGTTTTGTGACAAAATGTCACACGATTTCCCTTCCCACCCATAATTTGCATATGCAAATTTGGATTTGGTTTGTCCGGGCACAAAGTTTCGGCTGAATCCGAATCCTGCTGAAAAAGGCAGAATCCTGAACTGAATCCTGGATTCGGTGCATCCATAATATAATTATCTAGTGGACTTAAGGTAGGAAGATCCAAATTACAGAAAGATCTATTATCTGGAAAACCCGAGCATTCTGTATAACAGGTCCTATACCTGTACAAGTTACTGTTTTCTTGTTACAGAGAAAAAAGACCTGTAATCTAGAATGCTCAGGACCTGTGGTTTCCCTGATAAGGGATTTTTCTCTATATTGGATCGCCATACTTTGAGGGGCAGATTTATCAAAATGTGAGAATATAGCTTAATAAATACCCCACGTTCTATTCATTCCTATGGGATTTTTAGAGCCATATTTATCAAATGGTGAGTTTTATCTTTCACCCGTTCATAACTACGATTTTAAAAATCCCACAGGAATAAACAGAACATGGAGGAGTTTTTATTTTTTAAGCTCTAAACTTACATTTTGATAAATCTGCCCTTAGTCTACTAAAAAATCATTTAAACATGAAATAAACCCAATAGGCTGGTTTTGCTTCCAATAAGTATTAATTATATCTTAGTTGGGATCAAGTACAAGCTGCTGTTTTATTATTACAGAGAAAAAATAAATTATTTTTAAAAACATGAATTATTTGTTAAGGATGGAGTCTATGGAAGATGGCCTTCCTGTATTTCAGAGCTTTCTGGATAATGAATTGCATGCCTGTTCTACTTTTATTCCCACACTGATTTACATGTTTCTTTATAGCTCTATCAATTGGCTTTTGCTTCTGTGGGATTGTTACGCATGCAGTCTATAATCCATAACAATGATGGCCTGTATAATTGGGGATGTTAAACAGGAAAGTACATAATGGCTACTAATGTGTTTTGGCAATTTTATGACAATTCCTATACAGGCGGCGCCATGGTGAGACTTAGCCTTGGAATGACACGATCACTCCCGTTGAGCCGAAACACATAGCGCCATCGGGAATATCGTGTCGCTCCAAAGCTCTCTCTTCAACACCAGTCAAGACATTCGGATGGCGATCTGATTGCAGAAACAACAATTTACAAATGGAGTGGAGGGGTGAGTGACTCATTTGCAGGCATGAAGGGAACAAAAGTTGGATGATTGGAAACCTCAGGCAGCAAACTATGATGATTTCAATAGCGATCCTTTGTGAAAGATTTGGCCGAATACCAAATCCAATTGGAATCCTAAATTGCATATGCAAAATTAGGGCCAGGAAGGGTAAAAAAGAAAATCTGCTTACTTCCTTGTTTTGTGACGAAACATCACGTGATATCAAGGAGTTGGATTCAGCCTAATACGAATCCTGCTGCAAAAGGCCGGATACAAATCCCTAGACTAAAGGGGTTATTTAATAAAACTTGAATTTATCCAGTTGACTTTTGGTGCAAAAACTCAATTTTTTTGTGGGGAAAAAAAACACCACATTTTTTCGTGGGAAAAAAATCCCACACTTTTCAAGATTTATTATACCCCAATGTTGCAAAAAGCCGAATCTGAAAACCCATCATTTCAGACCCGTCAAGGTCTTGTATAAGTCAATGGGAGAGGCACCAATCTCATTTTGAAGTTATTGTGGTTTGTGCTGGGTTTAGCCTGAAAATCCGAAAAATTTGGGGTTTGGGTCAAAAACCCGAAAAAAACAATCGATTTGGGAAAAAAGTCAGAAAACATTGGACTATTTGGGTTTTTGCTAGATTATATTGGGTTTTATCCCAATTCAATTAATTCAAGTTTTTAAATGGGAGTTTGGTTGTGTTTTTTTTAATTATAAAATTATATAAATTAGTAAATAACCCCTTAAAGGGATACTGTCATGGGGAAAAAAAAAAAAATTTCAAAATGAATTCGTTAATAGTGCTGCTCCAGCAGAATTCTGCACTGAAATCCATTTCTCAAAAGAGCAAACAGATTTTTTTTATATTCAATTTTGAAATCTGACATGGGGCTAGACATATTGTCAATTTCCCAGCTGCCCCCAGTCATGTGACTTGTGCTCTGATAAACCTCAATCACTCTTTACTGCTGTACTGCAAGTTAGAGTGATATCACCCCCCTCCCTTTCCCCCCAGCAGCCAAACAAAAGAATAATGGGAAGGTAGCCAGATAGGAGCTCCCTAACACAAGATAACAGCTGCCTGGTAGATCTAAGAACAACACTCAATAGTAAAAACCCATGTCTCACTGAGACACATTCAGTTACATTGAGAAGGAAAAACAGCAGCCTGCCAGAAAGCATTTCTCTCCTAAAGTGCAGGCACAAGTCACATGACCAGGGGCAGCTGGGAAATTGACAAAATGTCTAGCCCCATGTCAGATTTCAAAACTGAATATAAAAAAATCTGTTTGCTCTTTTGAGAAATGGATTTCAGTGCAGAATTCTGCTGCAGTAGCACTATTAACTGATTCGTTTTGAAAAAAACATGTTTTCCGATGACAGGATCCCTTTATGGTTACCCTCCAAGCCATTCTAGTCGTTCACGTCCTACCCCATACTGACGCTTCTCTTGTTCATAAAATGCACCGGCCTTTAGTATTTATTTCCAACCACCCAGGTACCACTAGGCACCTATAAAATATGTCGACAAGAGTATAGGCGACAAGGGTGCTGGAAAAATATAGTGTGACACTTTTCATAATGTACCCTACCCCAGTGTATTTTTTGATGAGGGAGGTGTGTTTAAATCTTTTACTGTTTTCAGGAGACAAGGGGCCTTATTTACTAAAGTGTGAAAGCCACAAGACCCATTTTGCCGCAGTGCAGCATAATTCACATAATTGTAATGGACTTGCACCCAGTGCTTTTGTGCTTTTCTTCATTGTGGCACAGCATTTTGGGACCAGCTATTAAGTGTCATGCACCTGTGCACGAGTTGCACCCACAACAAAACAGATTCTGTTACTGACCCCCAAATTTTCATAAGAGGATTTAGGTGCAATGTGCAAAGGGAACGGGTTAATTTGAAATATAAACAACAGGGTTCATTTGCTCCTATGGACAATTTGTGTCATGTGCACAATACACGTACTATTGCTTAATATGTGCCAGTTTGTGCATGCTTTTCCACCTATAACTTTCACTTACATTAGTAAATGAGCAATGTAATGTTTGGTCACATTATACAATAATAAACAATATAATATAGCCCAGGTAGCCAGACAACTGGCTGAGAAACATAAAGGTGCAACTAATATTACTGCATTGGAGCCCTCGCCTTGGGATTAACACAACTATAAGCAGTATCTAGCATTACAGTTGGCTCTTCAAATCTGTTTCCGTATGACCTGTTGCCTTTCAGCAGTGTCTAATCAATGGGAAGCGGAGGTCCTTGGATTCTGTCCTGTTGCTGCAGACAGTCAGAAGTTGGTCTGGCGGGAGATTATATTCTCAGATCATCTCTTGGCTGATGTCAGCTACCAGGGAAATGCTGGGAAGCTGGTGGCACAACACACAGATGTTAAATATTGTCATAAATGTGTTTATTGCCCCCACAGAATTACACACTGAGTGGAAATGGACCAGAGGACTGCTGGGGAGCTGAAGGCACAAGACACAAATCTCATGTACTATATGTCCTAGGGCAGTGATCCCCAACCAGTAGCTCGCGAGCAACATGTTGCTCACGAACGCCTTGGATGTTGCTACCAGTGGCCTCAAAGCAGGTGCTTTTTTTTGAATTCCTAGTTTTTAGGCAAGTTTTGGTTGCGTAAAAACCATGTGTGCTGCCACACAGGGCCTCCTGTAGGCTGTCAGTCCACATAGTGGCTACCAAATAGCCAATCACAGCCTTTTTTGTCATCTACAGGAACTTTTTCATGCATGTGTTGCTCCCCAACTCTTTTTGCATTTGAATGTGGCTCACGGGTAAAAAAGGTTGGGGACCCCTGTCCTAGGGCAAAGATGGATGAAGGGCAACACTTGACATCAATAGGCCTTATGTACTAAGCATTGTGCAAGTTGCAAAAAATGGGCACAAAACTCCTTTTGTTGTACTCTGCACCCTGCCCCACAGTTTGTGCCTGAAGGTGAAGCAAGGACTTTTTATTCTCACCACGGACTATTTATCCACTTGCCTATGGTGTTCAGTATTTGGAAATTTTCCTGGGTGTTTCTGAGATCCATGTCACCAGAGGGAGCTGGTCCAATGCTGCCACCTCCCGCTACCCCCGACACACCTAGTTCATGGAAGGAGCAGCGCTTTATAATAGAGATAACGGTAATGAGATGATATACACTCAGGGGGTTACTTATTAAAACCCGATAATATCTCATTCTTTTCCGAAGTATATTCTGACCAAATCCGCATGGGTTATTTCCCCTTGTTTAGCAAAACATTTTACCCAAAAAATTCCAGTACGGAAAAAAATGTAAAAGATCTTATGAAAATTTGAATTGCATGAATATTTTGGGCCGAAAACTCAGGTTTCTTCAGCTTTTTGCCGAAAACCACAACATTTTCGGATTATTACACGAAACCCATCACAGATCAGGATATCTTCAGGACTTCATCCATTGATTTACATACAACCTCAGCAGGTCTGAGATGCTGGATTTTTTGGATTCAGACTTTTTCCATCCTCGGGTATAATAAATGATGAAAAATGTATGTTTTTTTTAACAAAAAATTCAGATTTTATAATAAAAATGTATTTTTTTCGAGTTTTTGGCATTCTGACTTTATTAAATAATCCCCTTAGTGTCAGTCTCATGGGTCAGGGGCCCCCAAGCTTCAACCCCCTCCTCTTATGGAGACGTGATGAAGGCTGGGATGGAGGTAAGAATGCAGCTTTCAGGGCGAGGAGCAGGTCTGGGTCTGACCCTGAATACAATTCAACAGCTCAAAAGCATTGTAGGCAGATTATGAAGGATTGAGGGGACTAAGCCTTCCCCCATGGAATGTTATATGTTCTGGAATGTATTATACTTTTAACTGCCAATGCATTTTTATTACAGTTTTCTGGGGTTATTGGCACTGCATTTATCCTGCCATGTGTCCAGCATTTATTGTACAATAAATTGGAACTTCATTTAACTTGTGTGTTCTGTAGTAGTATACATTTGGTATTTGCATTACAATGTGATCTGGGGATCGATTGCCGGAGCAGCACATTCCCCACATGTCGGACCAGATATGTATATGAAAAAGGTATACGAATAAGGATGAGTCTTACCCCAATGTTGCTGTGACCCGGGTGCCACCGCACGAGTCCGTCATTAAGAGGAACATAATCAGCACATCGATTGTTCGGGCAGCGCACTCCGGGAACCACTTTTAGGAATCGTACTACTTCAGATCACCAGTAAAAGCAGACAATCTTTACTTGAATATGAAATTTACAAACATAGCGTCTGAGGTCTGACGCGTTTCGTGACTATGCACTTCCTCAGAGGTTCTCTGTGGATGTGCATAGTCACGAAACACGTCAGACCTCAGACGCTAATGTTTGTAACTTATATATTGACGTAAAGATTGTCTGCTTTTACCGGTGATCTGAAGTAGTACGATTCCTAAAAGTGGTTCCCGGAGTGCGCTGCCCGAACAATTGATGTGCTGATTATGTTCCTCTTAGTGACGAACTCGTGCAGCGGCACCCGGGTCACAGCAACATTGGGGTAAGACTCATCCTTATTCGTATACCTTTTTCATATACATATCTGGTCCGACATGTGGGGAGATCGGGAAGATTGTGCTGACTCCCAAGGTTTAAACGAGGGGTCCGGGGGCATGAGGCACCCGGGCCAAAGAGTATTCAACGGTGAGCCACACGTGGACCCTAATGGTTAATTGGAAAATTAAATTTTTTTGTCCCATTCTATGCATTGGATTAACTATGTGAAGCCCGAGAGGAGCACTGGATTTATATATTTGTTCTACATGTGATCTGGGGGCCTAACTGCATTTCTCTTGCCATATGTTCCAGTATGTAGTATAACTGAAATAGGTCTAAACGTACCACGGGATCCAAGGCACTAAAATGTCCATTAATGCATCAGTCAGTACAAACACAGGGTGGGATGGGAAAGCCAGAGTAAAAGAAGTGTGTGCCCTTAGCCTTAAAATGGCCATAGACGTGCAGGTTATTAGGCTTAATCTGAGGAACGAACGTCTGTGCCAATCTTCTGACCTGCAACTAACCATTCAGATTAAATAAAGTAGTAAAAAGAACAAATCGCACGATGCTCAGGCCATTAATTGACAGACAGCAATCGTACAAAAATTCAGATAGGCAATACATGCAGAGATATTGGCCTTAGCCGATATAAATCTGTTAACCTGTCCGATTGACTGAACGGCCGATCGACATGGTATGAAAAATATTGGGACAATTCACACATTCTGCACAAATATTTGTTTTGTATGATGGTATCTGCGCCCTTAGTCAGCTTTAGTGCTAATTGATCAAAGAGTCTGATAGACTTTATTTTTATTGACTATTTTTGAAATAAGAAATGATAGTGATTAGTGTGCAGCTCCTTCACTCGACATTTTTTTCATGAAACAATTAGGGAAGCCGGTGCAGTTTTCTGCTGATAGGAGCACCAGCCCAGGGTTTCAGGTAAGTCAATACAATCACTTGGGGGTGCCTAACATTTGGCAACCCCAAGTGCTGCACCTTTCCTTCTCCTTTAAGCCATTTCATATTGCAAAAGGTATCTAAATATGAAGCTGATTTATTAAACCTACATAGGTCAAAGGCACAAGCTACACATGGTGGGAGTTGCTCTAGTGGAACCAGTTTTAAAATCAGTGCTTGGTCTTTGGCAGACCATGTTCTATGTTGAGCCCAAGGTGAAACAAACCTTTATGTAAAGTAGGAGTGTACAACAAATGGTCCTTCAGCTGTTGTGGAAATACTTAGCAGCTCCATTCACCCAACCCCTCCAACTTTGGCTGCTGGGAGTTTTATTTCCACAATACCTGAAGGGTCACAGATTTAGCAGCACTCATTTACTACTTTCACTGGTGCAAGTTTTGGAGCATTCAGGACATATAGCTGCACCCCATTCACAGAGTAAATCTCATGACTTTCTCTGCCAGTACAGGTTATGTGCCAACATTATATGCCAGGCTATATATATTCAAAAGCAGATGAATATTAAAATTGTAACGTGTCTCCCAGACTCTCCGATGGACACATTTAAACAAAAATAGGAGCAGGAACTATGAACGAATGGTGATTAATTGTGGAGAAATCTTATAACGCAACTATGTGCTCTTGATTACAGGACTAGCTTTTGATTCAGCAGCCCTGCAGTTTGCAATTTCAGCAATCAGGTTGCTAGGGGCCAAATTACCATAGTAACCAGGTACAGACGGGAATTTGAATTGGAGAGGGTCTAAATAGAAAGACGAGTAATTGAAAGTAGCAATAGCAATACATTTGCAGCCTTACAGAGCTGTTTTAGATGGGGGTCAGTGACCCCATTTGAAAGCTGGAAAGAGTCAGAAGGCAAGTCATTCAAAAACAATAAATAATAAAGACCAACTGAAAGGTTGCTTAGAATTAACTAATCTATAAAAGTTAACTTAAAGGTGAACCAACCCTATAAAGGAACAGTTACATCATACAATTAACATGTTTTAAAGTAATTAAGAGTTCGCTAAATCTCAAGAATACTCTCTTCTCACTTATTTATTTTATTGTAGAGCTTGATGTGATATTATTATTACTAGTGATGTGCGGGTCCAGTTTCCCTCCACCCCCACCCAACACTTACCGCCCCCCTCCCAACCAGAGCCCGACCCCTTCCGTCCCCTCTGTTTATAGACCTGCCCCTGGTCACGAAAGGGGGGGCAGGCGCGAGTTTGTAATTTCAGGGAACAGAAGCCGGCAATATGAGTACAACCGGAAGATTTTTTATGGCAGCTGGCCCGACCCCACCCGACCCGCGGGTTTCGTTCCGGCCCGCACATCACTAATGATTACCATACTGGGATGATACAGAAACTTGTTTTAACAACAATTTATTCTGTTATTCTTTATTATTATTATTTTTAAACTTGAACATATTTGCCTATTTTGGTATGCTAATGTGTACTTACAATTTTTAAACTGTACAGGTATGGGACCTGTTATCCAGTTAATTTGGATCTTCATACCTTTACGTCTACTAGAAAATCAATAAATAAACCCAATAACTTGGTTTTGCTTCCAATAAGGATTAATTATATTTTAGTTGGGATCAAGTACAAGCTACTGTTGTATTATTACAGAGAAAAAGGAAACCATTTTTAAAAATTTGCATTATTTGATTATAATGGAGTCTATGGGAGATGACCTTTCCGTAATTCGGAGCTTTCCAGGATAATGGGTTTCCTGATAACGGATTCTGTACCACTTGTTATAAAAATTAAGAAAAATAAAAAGCAAATTAATATGTTCTATTGTGAAAGAATCGACACATGGGGCTGTTTTTTTGTGTTTAAACTTGCTTTGATGGCTGATTAAAGGGAAAGTTGACTCACCATTTATTTGTTTACGGTCTATAATAAACTTTTAGGAAAGGTCTTTATTTAAAACAGAGTTCTGTTTTTTTTTATTTACATAATAAAATAATTGCACAACAAAATGAGAGGTTATCGTTAATGAACATGTGTGAAACATAAGCTGCAACAGGGGAGTTCCTTGATGTGGTTTGATAAGTCCAGTTGACATCCTTTTTGCTATAACAGATTGTGGCATTTGAACGGTTGCTGGCAGGGGATGGGAACATCTTTATGCTGTGCCTTTACTCCCACCCACCCACCGCTGATATAAATCTTTTATATTAAAGGAACAATAACATAGAAAAATGATCTTTAAAAGTAAGGACAATATAATGTACTGGTGTGCTGCACTGTTAAAACGAACGTGTTTGCTTCAGAAAATAGTTTATATAAGCAAGCTGCTGTGTAGCTATAGGGGCAGCCGTTCAAAGATGAAAAAAGAGAAAAGGCACTGCATACACAGCAGGTAACAGATAAACTCTGTAGTATACAGAACTTATCTGTTATCCATTGTTTATCCTGTGCTCGAATGGCTGCCCCCATGTCTACACAGCAGCTTGTTTATATAAACTATAGTAGTACTTATCTGTTATCTACTGTGTATCCTGTGCTTGAATGGCTGCCCTCATGCCTGCCCTGTTTATATAAACTATAGTAGTATTTATCTGTTATCGACTGTGTATCCTGTGCTTGAATGGCTGCCCCCATGGTTACACAGCAGCTTGTTTATATAAACTATAGTAGTACTTATCTGTTATCTACTGTGTATCCTGTGCTTGAATGCCTGCCCCCATGGTTAGGCAGCAGCTTGTTTATATAAACTATAGTAGTACTTACCTGTTATCTACTGTGTATCCTGTGCTTCAATGGCTGCCCCCATGGTTACACAGCAGCTTGTTTACATAAACTATAGTAGTGTTTCTGAAGCAAACACATCAGTTTTACCAGCGCAGAGAAACAGTACAGTACATTATATTGTCATTCCTTTAAGACACTTTTAGTTTATGTTGTTATTGTTCCTTTAATGATTGTAATCGTGAGCAAGAGAATAAGAAAGCTAACCTTTAAAGGGCATCTCAAATCTCCTAATTGACCAATTATATTTTAACTTCTTCTAGGGCAATGGCATACACAGCAATCCTGGGGATTTATCCCCCAACCATTCAGTAGCTGAACCAGCAGGAAAGAAAATGACCAGAATTGCACCCCGTTCATCTTCATGGCCCAGACTTGCACATTGCACCTGAGAGTCAAGCAAATGTTTACAATGCTGACTAACTTAAGTGAGGCATTAAAATGATGACTTAATTAGCCGCCTTTTGGCCTATCTGCTAATATTTGACAGTGTGTCATTTTTCCCAAATCCTTCATTATTATACAGACACTGAGAAAAGAGATTTGGCGCAGTAGCAACTCACTGATAATATGTTTGATAAAGGTACACAAAATCAAATGGAATTATTTGCCTCATGGGATGCGGATTTGCCTGATTTATTGCAATATCACTTTGCATTTCTCAACCCAGTATGTGTGGAAAGCAAACAATCCAGGCTAATAATTGTCATATGGGAAATCATAGGATCTGACTGTCAACTGAGTAAAGAGTTGCACTTATTAAAGGGCCAGTTCGCCTTGAGGCTAAGTTTTAGGGGCATGTTTACTAACATTGGAGATAAATATCTGGAGAGATTTTTGGAGATGTTGCCCATGGCAACCAATCAGCAATTAGATTTAAACAGCCACAGCCAAGTTAGAAAACAAAAGCAAAGATCTGATTGGTTGCTATGGGCAACATCTCCAGAAATTTCTCCAGATATTTATCTCCAATGTTAGTAAACATGCCCCTTAGTATCTTATGGAATGGCCTATTCTTAGCAACTTGGTCTTCACTTTGTATCGATTTTTTAAATATAGTATAGGATCCCTATTATTCAGAAAGCTCTGAATTATGGAAAAGCCATTTTATATAGACTTCAATTTAATCAGATAATCCACATTTTATAAAATTATTTCCTTTTTCTCTGTACTAAAAAAAACGTATCTTGTACTTGATCAAAACTAAGCTATTATCAATCCTTACTGGAAGCAAAACCAGCCTGTTGGGCTTAATATAGTGAATAAAGTACCCCCTCTTGTAAAATATAAGTACAATGTAAGTTACCGAGGAGTTATATGACCATATAAAAATGTTTTTATACCGATCATGGAACTTTGAGGTGACTTCTAATATCTTCATATTTTGCAACAGAGGGTACTTTATTTATTAAAATACACAAGTTTGAGTCGTGTGACAGAAATGACATCACTAAGCTCCGAATATAACCAATGACATCACTAAGCACCATTTATATCGTGAATAAAGTAGCCCCTCTTGTAAAATATAAGGATATTATAAGTTACCGAGGAGTTTCATGACCATATAAAAGCACGAGGCCGAAGGCCGAGTGTTTTTATACAGGTCATGGAACTCTGAGGTAACTTCTAATAGCCTCATATTTTGCAACTGGGGGTACTTTATTTATTATAATACACAAGTTTCAGTGAGTCGTGTGACAGAAATGACATCAGAACTCACCGTTTATAAGGATATAATTTACAGGATATTCATGGCTCTTGTGTATTATAAATCTTTACATGATAATTCTGTTGACTTAAAGGGCATCTGTTGGGAAAAAATGTTATCCCCAACCAAAGGTGAGGACTAACAGAGCCCACATTCCGGATGGGGATAACAGTCGTTTTAAAAAAAAAAAATGCCCCCACCAGCGCTAGGCTACACGCACCGGGAGGGAGCTCCCGGTGCGAGCAACCATGTCCGGTCACTCGCATGCGGGGGGCATTTTTTTAAAAAAAAAAAAAATCTACTGTTATCCCCACCGGAATGCGGGCTCTATTAGCCCTCACCTTTGGTTGGGGATAACATTTTTACCCAACAAGTGCCCTTTAAGGTATGAAGATCCAAATTATGGAAAAACCCCTTATCTGGAAAACCCCAGTTCCCAGGCATTCTGGATAACAGGTCCCATACCTGTATTTGCCTTACGCTCCTGTTTTTTAATATAAAATTCTATTATATTGGTGTAAGTCGCTGACTCGGGTAACTAAAAAACCTTGTTCTATAAAGCTGCAGCTAAGAAAGATAACCAATAAAAAAGTAATAAAACAATAAAACTTTATTGCTACTATTTATTACTTAATTTTCTATTCAGGTCCTTTTCTTTTTCCAGTCTATCATTCAAACAGCTGCCTGGCTGCTAGGGAAATTGGATCATCTATCTATCTATCTATCTATCTATCTATCTATCTATCTATCTATCTATCTATCTATCATTTATCTACTGTATACCATCTATCTATGTATCTATGTATGTATCTATCTATGTATCTATGTATGTATCTATCTATCTATCTATCTATCTATCTATCTATCTATCTATCTATCTATCTATCTATTTCTCTCTCAAACACAGTACTACTGACTTATCCTTCATTATACAGATTTGGCAGAAAGCCTCCCTTCTGTGTGGTGCCTTGAGGATTGGTCACTTTTACCCGATGATCCTAATGGCACAGGCTAACAAAACTTAACATTTTATCTGCTGATGCCTTTTCACGGCAGGTTGTGAGGTGGCGTCATTAAATAAGAGGTAAGAATAGCCACAGCTTCTACATTTCAAACCCCCCATATAAGTCATGCAGCATCAGAAAACTAGGGAGGCACAGAATCCAGTATTTTGGATTCAGCCAAACCCCTGAATCCTTCGAGAAAGTTTCGGCCAAATATTGAACCAATTTTGCATATGCAATTTCCCTATCTGCCCCTAATTTGCATATGCAAATTAGGATTCGGTTTCATTTCAGCCTGGCAGAAGGTTTAGGCCGAATCTGAATCCTGCTGAAACAGGTTGAATCCTGGATTCAGGTGCATCCGTACAGGAAACCCCTGTCTAAAAATCATATAGTTACTACTGTTACCAAACTACAAAAGCAACAGTGGGAGTAAATGAAAGTTTCACACAAAGAAGTGAATTAACAATCACAATTAGTGATGAGCGAAATTTTTTCACAAGCCATGGATTCATTGCAAAATTCAACATTTCCCCATCTGCAATTTGTCTCGCGAAACTGCAGCAAAAATTTTCTGTGGAAAAATGTGCTGCAGTGAAAAAGTTGCCAAGACAAAAAAGTCCCCGTAAGAAAAAACACCCACTGACTTTAATGCATTTGGACCAAAAAGTCGCAGAGACAAAAAGTTGC
Source organism: Xenopus petersii (assembly GCA_038501925.1). Taxonomy (NCBI): domain Eukaryota; kingdom Metazoa; phylum Chordata; class Amphibia; order Anura; family Pipidae; genus Xenopus; species Xenopus petersii. The sequence continues at coordinate 141,892,989 of CM076678.1, read as the reverse complement.
CACAAGAAAAAACTCCCATTGACTGATTGAGAAAAATTGTTGCGTGCAAAAATTTTTTTGATGCCTGTTGACTTCAATGGGTTTTGCAAATTTTCTAGCAGTAACATTAATTTTTCCGCGAAGCGAGACAGATTCGCTCTTCACTAATTACAATACAAAGCAAAGATCAAGTAGCCAGCGGTATTTTGTTTATATAAAGCTAAAGGTAATAAAGAAATGTGTGGATGCATCCCATTAAAAAGTCACTATTAACCATTTAACTTTGAAAGATGCTGAGAAGCCATGTCTGCATCATAAACCAAGAGAGCTGAAAATCAGGAAGTAGTGTTCTGGCTATTATGTTAGACATCCAGTCACTCCAGCCTTTATACATTACATTTTTGCCTAACTAACTACATACCACTCAACATTTTGGAAGTAAAAAGAGGGACAAAAAAATTTTTTCCGCAGCAAATTTTTGACCACACCCCTTTTGGTGGCCACACCCCCTAACTAAATGAACGTTCGAAAATATTTCTCCTTATCTAAACTGTGTTTTTGTGTCTCAAAATTGTTACAAAGTATCTTATTTGCAACTTTTACCTGTTCTGGGCTCTCTGCTAAAAAAGCCAATTAAGTGAGAAACTTTGTTTCTTTTTCTGGCTGTTCAGTGCAGAGAAAAGAGGGACAAATCCAGTACAAATGAGGGACTGCAGGTTGAGTTCTCAAAAGAGGGACTGTCCCTACGAAAAAGGGACAGTTGGGAGGTATGTACTATATTACAAACATTTTTTATTTTGCGCAGCCTATCTATTTACTCAGTTTTTATTTATACATTGAACAATTCCTTTAAGCAGAACTGATTATCAGGTCATGTTTCTATATTCCTGGTCCAAGGGTGGGTCCCTTATTCGGAATGTATAGGGGCTTGGGCGTGGCAACATGCTCATTTAAGAAACAGAAACATTATCTTCACGCAGTTCTGCACGATAAGCCTCTATCAACATGGCTTTAGGGTCTGTTCAATTATGTCACATCCGTTTCCCTCTTTAGAAGCGTACTGTGTACGATCCCAAGGGTTCCCCGGAAACTGCGACCGCACAATAAAGGTTCCGAGTTGTCTCTTGAAAATCACCATGGAGACTAAATTCTGCGGAGCGGAGCCAGTGCGGGTGTCAGAGGCTCTGCGGGCATTGAATGATGCAGTTCAGAGTTCGGGGGCGCCCCCTACAGTCTGGTTTAAAGAGAGCAGCCCGAGAAACCTGAAGAGCAGAGACTTTCTGGTGCCAAGAGGGGCCCTAAGGAAATCATTCCCGGATGGAGAGGTGAGTCACATGGCCTGCTAGCTGTTCCTGACAATGACATTGGCTGTGAGAGTCCAGCTGGCTGATGTAGCAGCTGCAGAGCCATTGACAATACACAGAATAACATTACTACCATGATATACTCTCATACTCAAACTCAGGCAGCAGCAACCTCTCAATGTTGGTCCCATATTGGAAGTCCCCCTTGTGTTAAAAATTGGCCAACAGGAGTGACGGGAGATACCATTGTATTCACTCTGTGTTTGTATTAGGGATACATGAGTTGGGGCCCGAATATGGGGACAAGTTGCAGTTTGGCCAATGAAACAGGCCCCTCTCCACCTGTAATTTCCCTCTCCAGTGGCATAATTACCCAAGATCCCGCTTGTCTGATCAGTCCCTGCCCAGGAGGAACTATGTTACAGCCTATCACACTCACACAGACTAGGGTCAACTAACAAGGAGCCAAGGAACAGAACTGTGTTTTTACTGGAGTCTGCAACGAGGCCAAAATACCTGTTAGAAACGCATGCATTGAAACATACTACCTTCTTGTAGCTCAAGCTTTCGGTCAAAGCACACTCGTGACCCCATTACTGTGAGGTTGAGCGACTGTCCATACCAACGTTTTGGTCATTTTACTTTTATGCTGTAGCCATACCATATTTATTTGCCCATTTTTACCCATGATTGTCACCAACACATTTTCTAAGGAAGCTTTTGCATAAGCAGGGTTGGAGGAGTCGGTGGTATTAACCAGCAAGAGTACTTTGTCATCCCAACCCCTATACCTGCCCAACACCTGACCTATACTAAACAAAAAATCAATAAAACAGTCTGATTTCTGACTTTTATGGCAATGCATCATCCCATTGGATGTGGGGGTTATAAAACCTCTCCTCCAAAAGGTGCCCTGCTGCATCCCTGCTCATTTGCATAACACTTATCTTATTAGATGCCCTCTCTTCCTCTCTCATTTAGTTCAAGGCTAATTGCATTTTTGTGCCAATATGCACATGAGCACAGACACAGACAGATGCCATCAATACCAACACAGTCGCAAACAAGGCGTTATCGCATACAACTTATTTAGCTGCACTGATAGCTGGGTATAGACAGATATGTTTTATTTTCTTTCTGGCAATGGCATAGCTAACTTGGATTTACAGATCTCATGTCCAGTTTGGTGGGTGCTATAGTTCAGCAGCATGGTTGCAAGTTACAATGACAAACATCTCTCTTTTATTTCTATATCATGGAGAAAAACTATGTCCCATAAATTGCACCTTCCCACTAAATCATTCTGAGACTCCCCAATGAATTAAAACGTAACTTTTAATACTATTAATAAAAATAACCAAAAAGGAGTATATAGTTAAAAGAAAACATAGGGGAGACAAGCTGATATGACTCTAGGTCCTCATCTTATAAACGGTAAACTAATCCTGTGCTGGGTTGGTTATCACTGTTTATATATTCCCTGTGCAACCCATTAAAGGTACGGATAGGTAGGGTTAAGTAGCGTGTATGTAAATACTTGAAAGCACAACTGATCATGCCATCGAATATTTATGTAGTGTTTATCATTCTGCGATAATGTGAAGTTTCAGAGCTGCAGAGATCATTCACATGTTACGCTGTGCCTTTTATACAACATTAGGGTGCCACTGACTAAATGGATAATGTGCTAATATTCGTTGCGGTATCCCCTCAAAAAGTATCAATCCACCGTTTAAGGCTGAATTGGTAATTGAGGGCTGAAGAGATTAGCAGTACAGTCCACCATCCTAAGACTGCATTTGTATCTCTACATATGCAACCATAGATGCAATGTTAACCATAAGTCAATTGGAAGCACACCGATCAGTGGTGGAGCAGCCGCATAGAGTCTCTGCTGCCTGCCCGCAACGTTCCTCTCATTAAGTCTCTCGAGAGTCAGCGTGCAGGTGATTGTATGCAGCTATGAATCAGCCGTTAACAACGCATATCTTAATCTGTCAAAGGCTCACATGATAGCGAGTGAAACGCACGTCAGGCGCTTCACTTTTTTTAAATTATAGGCAGGGAAAACGGTTCCTCGGGTCTGGGTGAATGGGCGGAAGGGCTGGTGCAATTTATGGGACATACTTTTTCTCCATGATATAGAAATAAAAGAGAGATGTTTGTCATTGTAACTTGCAACCCTGCTGCTGAACTATAACACCCACCAAACTGGAAGCGGTAGACATGAGATCTGTAAATCCAAGTTAGCTATACTTTTTCTCCATGATATACCTATATGTTTTGTGACCGTGCACACCACTAATTTGTCTCTATATCCACTACAATGGAAGGTGCTACCTTTTACTCCTATTGATCTCTTTTATTTCTACCTACAGGTTCCTGGGGATCTATTAAATAAACTGAAGTCACTGAATTCCCCAGGAATACCCCCGATCCACAGCTCCTTGCAAAATGATGCTGGACTTGTCATACAGTTGGACAGACCTGCTGTTTTCCAACGTGTCCTTACAGACTATTCTCCATATCTTAGACCTACACCCTCGGACTTACCCAACGGGCAGAGTGTAGTAATACTGAACTGTAGCCCACTGCACTCCTGCCGGAATCTGGATTCATTGAGACTGAGCCATTTAAGAGCTGTCTTGATCACAGATCATCTGGCTGAGCTGCTTAGACTTAGAGGGTCAGTAGTTTCCCAGTTAGCAGCCTTTATATAAGTCATAGGCAATCTGCAGTCCTCCAGCTGTTGTTGAATTATAACTTGCAGCACAGGAAGTTGGGTGGGTGGTTTTGGTCACTTCATTTTCTTGTTTCTCCTCCTGAACCTAGCCAACTATACCAATGTCTGTGGGCTGTAGTTGTCATGACTTTAGATGTTGAGCCACCAGTTCTGCACAGCCAATTGGAACAGGGTGCATGTGAACCATACCAATTGACTAGTTAGTGCTTGAGGTGTGGGAGAAGGGTAAGTGTATCCACAAAATAAAAAATCTGCAATGTAAAATATACAATTTGTACATTTACTAATACCATATTCTGGCCACATTGCCTCCTCAGAAGTTGGGTTATCATGTCTACACCTGTAAAGTGGTTGTTCATCATACAAACTTTTTTCAGTTCAGTTAGTTTCAGATGGTTCACCAGAAATAAAGGCCTTTTCCAATCACTTTGTATTCTGTAGACCGTTTTTCTAATATTTAAGAGTAAAGTTTTATTTTTCACGTAGTTGCTAATATTCCACAGATGCTGCTGAGAAATGTATCAACTAATGGAGCAAATTGTAACAGTTTAGAGTCTGCGCCTGAATTACTGAGCTGCCAGACTGAAACACCAGAGAAACTCATATTTTGAAAAAACGGTAAAAAATGGAAAGTAGTTGAAAAAAGTCTTTATTTCTGGTGAACAATCTGAAAACAACTCCACTGAAAAAGTGTTTGGAAGGTGAACAACCCCTTTAAGACCAGCCCTGGAAACATATAATTGATAATTAATGAGCTGATGACAATAGAAAAAAGGAAAATCCTGTAGGTACACATAATACACAAATGCTACATTTCTGTTTCCTGTCACTCGTCTCAGCTTTGTGTGTCTTCTTTTTCAGAGTAAAAGTCCAGTTGACCCCCGCTTTGCATAGCCATGATGTCAAAAGCTTCTTGCACCACTTGGGTGTATCATGGCCTTCTGTATCTGAGGCGCCCTCTGTTGGGAAGGCAGTTTCAGCTTTTCAGCAAAGCCTGAAGCAATGTACTTATGTCAAACACAAAGATGGAGAACAACAGAAACTTCAGGATGAGGCACCAGCACGTGTCCTTTTTAACATGCACCTAAGACCATTTATTGAGGAGCAGCATTTGTCTCAGCAGGGGTATGACCCAAACCTGGATGCTTTCCTTGGTAAGAGTTATTTTCAAGATTATTGACAAAGAGATTTCCCCCAGTGTGACCCGGTACTCCGTGCATAGAGTTAAAGGGGACCTGTCATCTTAAGATGTAATTCCAAATTATTTTTTGTTGTATTTGCCAAGCAAAATAAACTTTACTTGCACTATGTAAATCATTTAAATCTTGTTTATTTCATTTTGGGAATTCACAATCACAGCAAGTAGGCAGTTATTACGGTAAACTTTGCATCATCCAAATCGTATTTACCGTATGCACTAGAACGGTGGCCTGATGCACTTGCCCATGCGCTGGCTAAGCAATTATAGACTGAAGACAGAGGGGTGATGTAAGGAAAAAAGTGACATCTGAGAGGTGCAGAATAGAAAGTATGTATGTATATTATGTTATTTGTATAGCACTACTTGAGGGCAAAGCACTGTACAGCAATACAATAAATAAGTAGTAACAAACAAAAGGTCACTGCATTAATAAGTAACAATAAGTACATTATAAGAAATAATAATAATAAATATAAAATATAATTACAATACATATTGTGCTCAGTGTCAAGGAGACAAAAGGATAGAGGACCCTATCCTTTGGGGCTTAAAGTCTAAATGGGAGGGTAAATTACAGACACAATTCGGAGGGGTATTAAAGCGCTGTAGGTTACAGTGGGTAACACTCTCATATAAGTGCCAGTTCCCAGTTCAGGAAAGTAAAAGTAATTGTCTGCCTCGCATTTACGCCTGAGGTATAGAGGCAGGGCAGGCAATATATGAGCTGACATTTTCAAATGCCTTTATAACAGGTATGGGTGTTTTTAATAAGAAAATAACTTGGGTTTCATGTTGTAATTTAAAAAGTACTTTTATTATACAGCTTTTTATGTCTGGGTGACAGGTCCCTTTTAAGCATAAGCATATGTCCACATCAGGATCTGCGAGTCTTACATCGGCACTGAAAATTAAACTGATCTCTGTAAAGGCTGATGAGTGAACATGTTGTATATTTTAGTGAGTGAGGAAGACCTGGAGCATGTAGCTTGGCTGCAGACGTGTGTTCAGGAGTGCCAGGTAAGTATGTGCTGCTCTATGGGCTGGTTCCTACTCCAAAATAGGAAGGAACTCATACTGTTTATGGCCCCTAATATGGTATTTTCAGTTCAGCCAATGGACCAAACAGACAAATACAAAACAAAGGGCTATACATAGTGCATGCCTCTCCTGTTTATGAACCCCTTTGGCTGTGTGTCATGTAATGAGGTATGGGACTGTATTATAGGAACTGAGCTAAATAAGATGTATTATTATTACAATCACTTTAACATACAAGACAAACAACACAGAGATGGCAGTTCTACATTTTTGTGGCTAGATACGTCACCGTTAGTCATTATTATAGATATTCATCCTTGTGAATAGCATTGAAAGATTTGACCGAGTTCTGATTGCGTCATTGTATTTCCCTCTATGACCAGGAGGAGGCAGCACACTGCACTGTGTTACACGTGGTGAGCTGTGAGGATGAATTCCACCAGCAGAAGCTGGACTTACTCTGGAGGATACTGGATCCTGGAGCGACCACACAGGTGTTTAATAAAGCATGCATTTCACTTTAAATATAAAGATTCCACAAAAAAAGTTAGTATGGAAAAGGTAGTAGTTATAGAATTATAAGCCCAATCAGAACTTCTGAAAGGCTAATTTACATTGTCATGGCTGCAGGGGACTATAGCAAACATGAAAATGTAATATAAGCTTCAGCACACTGAAATAAGAAACTTTCTAAATACAATCAATTAAATATTTGGTACCGTTTCTGAAATAATCCATTTTATCTTCACTATTTCTCTCTCAGCGTCTGTTTCTCCTCAATCTGTCTTGATTCGGGAGTTGGGTGTCAGAGGAATGATCCAATATATTTTATAGGGAGCTCCTTTTGTCTAGAAGATGTATCAGAGCTCACTCTATTAAAATCACCAGAAATCCTGTCTCTCTACATGCAGAATTTGTGCAAAAGGCAGCTTTTTTTGTTAGATTTTGTTTGTACTGGAATCAGTTATTTGAGTGAGCTCTAATACATCTGCTAGGAAAGGGAGCCCCCTATAAGATATATTGGAGCATTCATCTGACACCCAACTGCTGCATGAAGACAGAAAGAGATGCTGAGAGAGGGATAGTGACCATAAACTTGATTATTTCAGAAACAATGCAGAATATTTTATTGATTGTATTTAGAAAGTTTCTTATTTCAGTATGAGGAAGCTTATATTCAATTTTAACTTTCGCAATAGTGCCCTTTTAACCATGGAGGCTTTGTTGAACACAGTGGGAGTTTAATGTGGCTCAGAGGTACGTTCCATTGAATGGTAAAAACACTGACATTGTTTTTGCTTGCCTGCCTGAATCATATCATGTTTTGCCACCTGTTGAAGACCAGGAAGGTGCAGGGAGTATCACTATAACCAGAATATGACATGACATTTAGATGGATGAAGAGCAATGAAGTAGAGCTGTTGTCGTTGCTCTATACAGTATCTATAGATGCCAATAGGAAATATTGCTAGTTTAAAAGCATTAGAACAATCAGAGGTGGCTTTCACACTAGCTTTGACAACTCCCAGCAGCACCATTAATGCTTAGCAGGTGCTGATGAAGTAGAGTTATTCTGGGAGTTATAATTTAACAACAGGATAAACACTTGCCTAAACCCCATTTCTCTTTCCTCATAAAAACTTTTACTGTATTGTAGAAGCATCTTATCTGCGGACCAGTCAAAGTGCTGAACCCACTGTCACCTGTCAGCAGCGCCCAATACTTCCAGTAAGGCATTTACTATTTAATTAACCATTCATGTTCCAGCTCCTATCTCAGGAGAGACCTCATCCGCTCTGCAGCCTGAGGCAACACGGAATAATAGAACATTATCTTTGTTTTGAAAGTTATTATAGATGCATAATTATTTCTACTGCTGTTTGTATGTGAACTACAGCAGAACCCCCATTTAAGTTTTTAGGGGACCAGGAAAAAATTATGTAAAATCCGGGAAAATGTTAAATCAGGGAAAGGTGTTAAAGTAACTTTTTCTTCAAGTACAGAAAGGATATAAGCACATTAGTTTGTTTTTCTTTGAGATACAATATTTAGTGTGTTAATAACGAGGGTTAAACATTGTAGTGTTAATGTTACACTATGGGGGACATGTGCAAGACTCTCTGTCACATACACAACCTAAAGCAATAAGTGATTGGTGCAGGACTGTATAAGGGCCAGACTCATTGCAATTGACCATTTACAGGCAGAACCAGGGAAAAATATACATCTGGTTAGTATTTTAATCCTCTTTAATTTCACAAATAATAACATTCATAGAGGAAAAAAAACAGTTTTTGGGAACATAAGGACAAAGTTTTGATATATAATCTGAGAAAACATTAATCAAAATCAGGGAAATGCATCCTTCAAAATGCATTATAAATTAGTGGGACCACAAATAAAAAATGTAAAATGTGGGAAAAACTTAAAATCAGGGGGCTTAAAATCGAGATTTCACTGTAGTTTTTGCAGCATAATAATTTATATTAAAAGTATTTGCCTGGCTGCTTATATTCTGTGCTCTGCTGGGTCTGACTCTTGAAGCAGTGCAGCAAAAGCCAGCCTACTGATCTGGGCGAGATTGCTACATTGCTTCAAGAGTCAGAACCAGACAACAAATCGCGCTTTCAACAGCAATGAACTACTTTCCAGTCCTGTGTAGGGAAATTCTCAGAATCCACCTTATTCTCTCTCTCCCACAGGATTCGGAAATCACAGATGCAGGAAGCCTCTGTCATGAAATATGGAGACCGTGTTCAAGGTTCTTTTGCGATATTTTTTTTAACCTATGTCTCCCTGTTTTCTATACAAATGAATTTTGGAAGAGAGTCGCACAACACCAATTTTGTCGCAGGTGGCGAGCTTGCCCCTTTTATTGTCACCACATGTGCATCAACGTTTCGGGAGGCCCTTCATCAGGATGTAGGATGGTATTCTACAATACTGGTCTTTTATCCATGTTTTCTATGCCAGTGTGTGTGTGTGTGGCACTGCCAGGGCATAGTACATAAACATCACAAATAGGTTTTCCTCCGGTGCCTTTTAGGAATGTGTTACACTAGCATTGTGGTGTTGTAAGATGATACGTGTGTTCATTCTGTGTTGCCTATTTCTCACTGCCTTGAATATTGCTGTTCTGAGGCTTTCGCTAGGCCTCATTCTCCCTTTCGACATTGTTACAGACCCATTAGCATAAATATCTCTCTAAAAGGGAAAGTTGGGAGGTCGGGGTTTATGTCAGGAACACAATGGCGTCATTAGAGGAGTCCATATCCCTTTCCCAGAAATATCTAAATAAGAATGACGAGCGTTTCTCCTAATAGCAAGTGTGTTTTATTAATATGTGTAACCTGTGCTTTATGCCTAGGGAGCAGGTGGGAAGAAATTATCATGGGCCTGGCATCAGCAGCCATCAAGTTTGAGATGATGTCTACAGCACATCGCAGTCAGGTAATATCAGTACAGCCAACATTCTGGTACAAATAGCTGGTATCATCTGCCATGGAATAGTCTTAAAGGTCATGTAAAGGCAAAAAATAAAATCCCATTTTTACTTTCTTTTATGAAAAAGAAACCTATCTCCAATATACTTTAATTAAAAAATGTGTACAGTTTTTATAAGAAACTTGACTGAATGCAGTGAAATTCTCCCTTCATTTACTGCTGTGGATAGGAATTGTCAGATGGTCCCTAACTGCTCTGCAGGGAAACAATCATACTTATGAACAGCAGGGGGGGCCCCCGCCTTACTTTCCAGCCATGCAGAACTCAAGCAGCTTTGTTTGTTTCCCTGTAGAGCAGTCGGAAACTGTGTAGAGATTTGTATTGGATTTTATTTTTGCCTTTACATCCCCTTTACTGTTTCCAATTCCAGCTGCAGGGACAAAGATCATGGAGCCAGATTTAAACAGATAAACTGGGATTCTATTTGTAGAATTATTTTGCTGCAGCCACTGGTTCTGCAGAGTCGGATAAAGTTTGTATTAAAGACAAAAACTATAAAATCCACATTAGATTACATTACAACAAAGGACCCAGTACAGTCTGTATATTCTGATTATTAATCAGTCTTGCTGTATTGGCTTCTGGCAGATATTATTTGACCTTTGCTGTTTTGATAATTTATGACGATCCCTAAGCAGCCCAGACCACACTGAGCATGTGCACAGTCTTAGTCTTGCAAAGATGTTTAACAAAGTTACAAGATGGTGACCCCCTGTAGCCAACTTTGAAAGCATAAATCATTTGTTTGATTGGGCTTGTGGTGCAGTAAGTTCATATTTAGTATACAAAATACAGCATTTCTATCCTTATTCTATTTTAAACTTTACTTCCCCTTTAAAGCAGTTGCTCACCTGTAAAATAATTTTTAGTACAATGTAGAGAGTGATATTCTTAGTAAATTTGCAATTGTTTTTCATATTTTCATTTTTTGAGTTATTTAGCTTTTTATTCAGCAGCTCTTCAGTTTTCAAGTCCAGCAATCTGGTTGCTAGGGTACAAAATACCTTGGGAACCATGCATTGATTTGAATAAGAGACTGAAATATGAATAGAAGAGGCCTGAATAGAAATTTGGGCAATAAAAATAGCGATAAAAATCCATTTGTAGTCTTACAGATCATTTGTTTTTTAGATGAGGTCAGTGACCCCCATTTAAAAGCTGGAAAGATCCAGAAGAAGGTGAAAAACTCAAAAATGAAAAACCAACTGAAAAGTTGCTTGGAATTTGCCATTTTATAAAATATTAAGGGGCAGATTTATCAAAGGTCAAAGTGAAAATTCTAGGGACCTCATAGAACCTATTTGGAGTCATTTGGTGGACTTTGAAAAATCGAAGGGGTATTTTTTGGAAAAACTTTGAATCGAATTAGATAGAATGCACTATTACTTTGATTCGTACAATTGGAATTGAAAACTTTGATTTTTTGATAAATTTCGATTGGTCTTTTTTAATTAGGATCTCAAAGTTATGGGAGTTCAAAAAAACACCCATTACTTCAAAATTCGACCCTTGATAAATCTGCCCCTAAAAATTAACCTTAAGTAACAAGCCCTTTAGATCTGCTTTGTGTATTTATGGACAGAGATGCTGAAGATAGTGACAGGAGGCTGGTAGGATAATGAGCCTCACCTACCCTATACTTTTGCAGTCTTCTGCTTTCCCTAGCTCCCTTATATTACATTCTCCAGCACACCCACACCAACTAAATATGCTCAATACTCAGCACAGAAGGAAAGCATGTGGGAAACCCCTTTGTGTTTAACAAATCAAGATGCAGTGTTTCAGAAGCACAGCCCTATTGAAGGGGCCTGCCCCCAAAACATACCCAGCTCCCTCCCATCGAGAAAAAAGAAGCTCACTAGGTCATGCATACTTAAAGGAACAGTAACACCAAAAAAATAAGAGTTTTAAAATAATTAATATATCATGTACTGTTGTCCTGCATTGGTAAAAAGTAGAAAGATGACAATAGTTTATAAAAAAAAATAGGCTCATGTGTAGCCATGGGGGCAGCCATTTAAAGGGCATGTGAAGTCTAAAATAAAATAAGGCTAGAAATACTGTATTTTGTATACTAAATATAAACATGAACTTACTGCACCACAAGCCTAATCAAACAAATCAATTATGCTTTCAAAGTTGGCCACAGGGGGTCACCATCTTGTAACTTAAACATCTTTGCAAGACTAAGACTATGCACATGCTCAGTGTGGTCTGGGCTGCTTAGGGATCGTCATAAACAAAGCTGCTTGAGTTCTGCATGGCTGGGAAGTAAGGGGGGGGCTTCCCCTGCTGTTCATAAGTATGATTGTTTCCTTGCTCAGCAGTTAGGGACCATCTGACAATTCCTATCCACAGCAGTAAATGAAGGGAGAATTTCACTGCATACAGTCAGGTTTCTTATAAAAACGGTACACATTTTTTAATAATAGTATATTAGAGATAGGTTTCTTTTTCATTAAAAAAAGTAAAAATGGGATTTTATTTTTTTGCTTTACATGCCCTTTAAGCTGAAAAAGGAGAAAAGGCACAGGTTACATAGCAGATAACATATAAGCTCTGTAATACAATACAATGGTATTCTACAGTGCATCTGTTTTCTGATAGGTAACCTGCACCTGGAAACACTTTTTTGGTGTTACTGTTCCTTTAATGCTTCATTGACCCCTAGAAGCACACTGGAGCTGTTATGCTCCTTTATTCTGCATGCAGAGGCTCAAGGCATAGGCTCAGTTCTGGGCTCTGCTGTCCTCACACCCCATATAGCTGCTTGTGCCAGGCCTCACTGTAGCCGCAGTTTTTATGTTAAATATAAATCTTCGTTTTTGTTTCTCCTTTAAAAAGAAGGTAAGAATGTACTTAGTAGGTACCTATGATACAATAACCCTACGATAAGCTGCTCTAGGATACTTATTCACCTGACCTCAGGCTCTTTCCTGTACATAAAGGTAACACTAGACTTAGAAGATACCAACATCACCACAAAGGGGACGAAAAGTGGAGCATTTGTGATGTATAATTGTGCTCGGCTCGCCACCATGTTTGAAAGTTACAGCTCAGCAGTACGGAAAGGTACCAGTCTCTGTGATGCCACCACTCATTTTAAAAAATGATTTCCTTTTTCTCTGTAATAATAAAACAGTACCTTGTTCTTCATCGAGACGTAGATATAATTAATTGGCGATGCACCGAATCCACTATTTTGGATTCTGCCGAACCGCCGAATCCTTCGCGAACGATTCGGCCGAATACTGAACCAAATCCAAAACCTAATTTGTATATGCAAATTAGGGGTGGGAAGGGCAAAAATGTTTTACTTCCTTGTTTTATGACCAAACGTCATGCAATTTCCCTCCTGTCCCTAATTTGCATATGCAAATTCGGATTTGGTTGGCCAGGCAGAAAGATTTGGCCGAATCCCGAATTCGGTGCATCCGTATAATTAATCCTTATTGGAAGCAAAATCAGCCTATTGGGTTAATGTAAAGGGATACTGTCATGGGAAAAAAAATTCTTTCCAAAATTAATCAGTTAATAGTGCTGCTCCAGCAGAATTCTGCACTGAAATCCATTTCTCAAAAGAGCAAACAGATTTTTTTATATTCAAATTTGAAATGTGACATGGGGCTAGACATATTGTCGATTTCCCAGCTGCCCCAAGTCATGTGACTTGTGCTCTGATAAACTTCAACCACTCTTTACTGCTGTACTGCAAGTTAGAGTGATCACCCACCTCCCCTTTGGAAGGTAACCAGATAGCAGCTCCCTAACACAAGATAACAGCTGCCTGGTAGATCTAAGAACAGCACTCAATAGTAAAAACCCATGTCACACTGAGACACATTCAGTTACATTGAGAAGGAAAAACAGCAGCCTGCCAGAAAGCATTTCTCTCCTAAAGTGCAGGCACAAGTCACATGACCAGGGGCAGCTGAGAAATTGACAAAATGTCTAGCCCCATGTCAGATTTAAAAAAAAAAAATTTGTTTGCTCTTTTGAGAAATGGATTTCAGAGCAGAATTCTGCTGGAGCAGTATCCCTTTAATGTTTACTTGATTTTCTAGTAGACTTAAAGTATGGAGACCCAAATTACAGAAAGATCCATTATCCAGAAAACCCCAGGACCTGAGCATTCTGGATAACAGGTCTCATACCTGTACATTTTTATTCCTTAAGTAATTTGTAAGTTTTGTTCTCAGCTTTGTACCCAGAATTCCCGCCAGCTGGAGACCTGAACTACTCTACACTGCGGGAAGAGGTAATAGAACCTTTTACATTTCCTATAACAAATCCTAATTCACGACTTTTTCCATAAAATTAACTCATAGCATTGGTTCCCAAACCTGTCTGTATGCCGAACCAGCAGTGCATGGTTTGTGGATATCCCTATAGTAACACAGGTGGATCAGTAAGTGGATGTGTCATTCAACAGACCTACCTGTGCTGCACTGGGGTTGCACGAAACTTGTTGGTGAGCCTGGAGGGCTGGTATAGGATCATTTATCAATAATATATTCATAAATAATATATATTTATGTCTGTTGGATAAGCTTTACCTGTCAATGTCAGATCTTTTAGCATTCACTGCCATTCATTTTGGGGGTTATTTATTAAACTCCGAATGCCAAAAACCCGAAAAATGTGTGTGTTTTTACTAGAAAATCCGAATTTTCGGTAGGAAAAAAAAAAACAAAAACAATTTTTTTTTGGGGGGGGGATTTATTATACTCTGAGGATGGAAAAAGTCAGAATACAAAAATCTCGGAATTTCGTTTTTTTTCCTGCACAGAAAAGTTTCGGGAAAATGTATTGATAAATAACGGGGGGAAAAAACCCATGCGGATTTCAGTAAATATTGAAATAAATTCGGACTTTGATAAATGGGTGACCAGACAGGCCCTGCATGGTAAACTGTTCCTTTAATTGCACTGCTCTGCCCTTTTGGCTGTAGGGAACTTATGCAATTTATGTCCTGGACAGATTTTCCAATATCAGCAATTCCATCGTTCCTACATGGATTTCAGTAAGAAAACCGTATATTATGGGCTTCCAGCCAGTTGCAAATGTGTGAGGTTAATTGCCCAACGCTCATTACACCATCCCAGTGAGATTTCTGTGGACTGCAATTCCCTCAGACATTTATTATTGACAATATTATTTACATACAACAGAAGCTGAAAGTAATTGTCTGGAGACGGATGCTGTTCTGTTTCTACATTGTCCCATCTCCCCTTCTTTTTGTTGAAACTCACTGCTTCCCCCCCACAGGGAGAATGGCTCCTTCTGTTCAATTACATCCTGACTTTCCCCGAGGTTCTCTCTCAGTCTGCACAGATATCATTATCTTCCCCGGGGATCCGCATCACAGCAAACACTGAGGCGGTAAGTCACCCCCCAAAGCACATACTGTGGTTTTGTACTGTAACATCTTCTCCTATGAACCTGCAGCTTTTTAAAATCTAGACTATTGTACAGCGCTGTGGAATACATTGGTGCTTTTAAATATATGTCAATAAGCGCCTCTATAAAGATCTTTTCCAAAATGATCAAGCCCCCAGTGCTACATTCCTGTGTGTCTGAAGAGCCTCCGAAATCACTTACATTTCAGTAGTGCAAGCCTTGAACTTCAGAAACTCACTAGGGCTCATTTACAGTGTAGTATCAAAAAAAGCCAAAATCTATATTTATTTAGTCGATATCTTTCTACTTTGAGCTGCTGCTCCTCCTGATGCTGCTCTCTTCACTGAGCTCCAGATTTTGGATCCAGCACTTAGTGCAGAGACCAGCAATTGTGGGGGGCGCAAGTGCTCTGTAAGTGAGCTCTAAGGGGCACACTCTTGCACCCCCACAATATATGCACAAAGCTCAGTTCTGGACAGGGGAAACCCCAGCAAGGCTGTTATTCTCTCTGATGCAAACTGGAGACTTTTTCAATGTGCAATACATCTGCTTACCCAAGACCTCAGGCTGGTGCTTCTGTTCACTGAAAACTACACCGAACCTGGTTACTACTGTAGTAGCACCATGACACCATCCTATTCTGTTTACTTGGGGTCCCTTGAGGCCGATATGTACATGAACTATGGAGGAAAAAAAGCCACATTTTGAGGTAGAAAGCTGGCTTTTTGTACTATTGTGATGCACACATTGTATCCTGTGCCGGTGCACTTTTTAACAATCAGGGCTCATTCCGGTCTTAAGCTGGCCATAGACGCAAAGATTTGAACATACAAATCTCCGTTTCCGTGCCGTGTCCCTACATTAATCGTGAGATGGTGATCGGTCGTCAGTTGATCAGACAGGTTAGAACATTTCTGTTGGTTACCGATACTATCTCTGCATGTATTGCCGATACATGTGTCGTATATATTCGTATGATTGCTGTCAGGGGCAGAACCTTGTCTGATCTCTTCTTTTACTATTTCATCTGAATGGTTAGTGGCAGGTCGGGAGATGGCACCGAACGATCATTCGTCTCATATGAAGGTAAATCTGCACGTCTATGGCCAGCTTTAGTTAAGCAGTTATTCTCACTCTGGGGTGCCTGACATATTGACACCCCACAGACTATATCTTAGGCTTTCTAGCCTGGGCCCTGCATTATTTCATGCTGCAAGCAGAGGAAGGGTTCACCTGTTTGATCTAACCTGCTATCTGCATAAATAATGGATTATACATTGGATTTCATTGCTGGATTCTCATTTTATGTTCAGTTTATTTGACCATGGGCACACAAAGTGGATTATCTTCCAGATCCACTGTTATGAACTCCTTTCGGCAGCTCCATTGTTAGTGATACTGACACTAAAAAACTACTTTTTAAAATATGAATGTACATTAAAAGTTACATATAGGTCATGTTAATTATTTTTTGCTGAGAAGTTTGTTTTTGTAAGTAATTGTTAGTTGAAGTTTCTAAACCTGACTGTTTTGCCAACCTGACTGTCCCATCTCAGTCTGTCAGTTAAAGTTTCTAATGCTAACGGACTCCGGCTGCACAAATATGGCAGCCCCCTCATACAGGAACATGGGGCATCAGACAGGTAATGTAAAAGCATTGTGCAAATACTTTAAGGCAACATTATACTTTGCTTTCAAAGGCAATATTATGATATATGTAAAAAAAGAGTTTAATTGCAGGTGTCAGTATCTCTTTAAGCGACGCGACGATTCTTCTTCCCGACGACCGATTTTAGGGAAGCCCGACCAATCCTTCGAAATTATTGTGCGGTTAGTGGGATTCGAGCGATCGTACATCTTACGATTTTTCGCCGACATCTGTCAGGAAATTGATCGGCCAGGTCAAAAAATCTTTGTTGGTCCCAGTGCAATGTATCTATGTTTGCAGGGCCCAGCAGGCAGCTCCCCTTTGTTTTCCTGGCAAATTGGTCTTTTTAGTTGATGGTAAATTCATACGATCGTTCCGAGAAGATCGTGATCTCACGATGAGGATCTGATCTTTTAAAAATCTCAACATCTATGGCCAACTTAAGACACAGCGCAGGGCTATGTGGAACCACACTGAGCAGATATCCGATACTTTTGCATTTCCGCTCCTATATCCACTCCACACTGGGCAGCATTGTGGAACTACAAGAAGGAGCATCTCCTCTCCCCACACCTGCGGATGATAGACTCTGTGTGCCACTGCCATTTGACAGATGAAATCTAACACTTGTCATGTCTTTATAAACTTTTGGACTGAGTGGTCAAAAACAGTGAAAAGATCTGACTGCAGTCACAGAAATGTGCCCAGTGCAATGGATGTTGTGTGGTGAGTTCAGATAATGGATCTGTAATTAAGTGGAGCTGAAATGTTATTCTAGATTCTTATTGTTCTAGGTATGCAAGTTCCTTGTCAACCTCAGCATGGACTTCAGCTCGTACTATAACAGGGTGCACATTTTAGGGGTAAGTCTCTTTGTATAATAGAAACCATTGGTGGGACATAGATGATTATGGTTCTTTAGGTTTCAAGTGCATTAAATTAGAATCCAAAATAATTTAATCTTGTCCACCACTAATACAAAACTTCTTGGACCTCATAGGCCAGACCACAGAACCTGGCACAACTGTTAGAAGTGAAACATTGTAAATGGTATCACTCTTGGGTGTATGTAGTAAAGAACTGATGGGAAGTACCTTACTAGGGCCTGGGCCTATTGGGAGATTTTCTGGTATGTGGCCAGGCCAATCTGACCCTGTGTCTTCTCTTGAATTTGATTCATCTTACACTGCCCTTATATGATTTTTTAGGAACCCCTGAGCCATTTGTTTGGCCAGATGTTTTCCCGGTTGCAGCTGATGAAGGCGATTGAGAGCATGCTGCATTCTGCACTGGAGACACTGCATCTCCTGCCTCTCAACCAAATCTGACAGGAGGACCAGGAACAGAATTCTAAAAGGACAATGTTCTGGGTGGGGCATGTAGAGAGACATATGAATAAATGATAAAGTTTCAGACTATGCATTGATGAGTGGGAACCTTACTGTTTACAGTCCAACCTTGTGCTGCTGCTCCTGTGCCATAAAATAGGGACCACGTTATAATTTAAAGGGATATTTCCTAGCTTCTCTGCCTGCCAGTTCAGTTCAGGGAATCGGCTGTTATACATAATTGTATGTTTAGTGACCATTGCATGAGAAAGTTCCTGTTAGAACATGTAACAGTTGATGCCCTTATTAGCCATCATGAGAATATAGAGCATGTTCCATCCACTGACCTGTTAGCTGAATATGCTAAATAAAATGCAATAAAAAATGTAATATTTGTGTTCCTATTTTTGAATACATCAGCTGTATGTACAGTATATAACATTGATTTTGTGGTGCCCCCACTGCTTCTGTTCTTCCAGTGGCATAACTAGACATTATTGCAATAGTGGGATCCAGCCCTGGGATAGGAGGATTATTGTGCACACCTATTGGGAAACAATGCAGTTGCCATTGGGTTGGACCTCCCTATCATTACACCTCTGACTAGACTTCTGTCTCAGGTGGTAATAAAAAAAGCAGCAGGTTAGTACATGGACATTAATTTATGGGCAAATGAGGGTTATATATGTATGGTTAGCACTGGCAATCCTTTCAATTCTATTTAGTAACCCCTTGTGTTTGTGCTCTGCACCCTGCAAGCAATTGAATATTCTGATGGTGGGGGTGTCAGAGGACAGAGGAGGGAGGGACGGTCAGAGGAGGAAGGGACAGACAGAGAGAGAGGGAGCGACAAGGGAGGGACGGTCAGAGGAGGAAGGGACAGACATAGGAGGAAGGGACAGACAGGGAGAGAGGGAGCGACAAGGGAGGGACGGACAGAGGAGGAAGGGCCAGACAGAGGAGGGAGGGACGGACAAGGGAGGGAGGGTCGGACAGAGGAGGGAGGGAGGGACAAGGGAGGGAGGGTCGGACAGAGGAGGGAGGGACAGACAGAGGGGGTAGGCGAGACCTGCAGAGGGAAGCGAATCTGGACTAGTCCAGGTCTTGCCTAAAGCAGTGCCCTACAACTGTTTTGTTTTTTTTTTTGCATCTTGCCGCCATGTTATATAGTGCAGAAGATATACGGTAGCTCCAAGTAAATGAACTTACAGTCTGACACGGAAAGGCTTGGCCCTAATTGTTTTAATTTCAATAGCATTCCCGAATATAGATTTGATTTCATTCAGTGCAGCTGCCTCATCACTACATAGACTGTTTTCTGGCGCTGGAGCCAGTGCTGAGGACTCTGGTACTGAGGAAGCTCAAAGAAGGAGAAGCTGAAATTCCTGCTAAAGCTCAGCTCGGACACCGGGGGGACAGGCGGTAACCTGGTCCCGTGGATTTTATTCTGGAAGCGTCTCTTGATCACATTGGTCCTGGGTCTCTGTTTAGGTCTCCTGGCATCTTTCTCTCCTGAGGTCTGTGCAGAAATGGGTGTCTGTGGGCTGGAGGCGTCTGTGTGCAGGTTGCTCTTGGCACCCAAATCTCTCAGTGGTGGGTCAGTGATGTTGTCAGAGCAGGCCCTCAGGGACGGGATACTACTCAGAAAAGCACTGAGGGAGCTCTCGGAAGGCGACTGACTGACCCACGGTGTTATCTCTCCCACAGAGAACTGCTCACCTTTGCTATTCATCCTCTTCTGTGATAAGCGAGGTGCTGGGGAGCGCTCGGTGACCCTGCTGAGGTTTCGGCTCTTTGAAACTGGATATAAGGGGGGGGGGGGGGTTAACACATTGTATTACATTTTAGCTCCCCTTCTCCAGATATTAAATCATTTCCTATTTTAATCATGAGAAAACTATTGACTTTACTTAAAGGGGACCTGTCACCCAAAAAAAAAATATTCAAAATCCTATTTTATCACATTAGTCAAGCAAAACGAACTTTAATTACACTGTATAAATTATTTGTATCTTGTTTCCTTCAGTCTGGGAATTCATAATTATAACAAGCAGGCAGCAGCCATTTTGTGGACACTGTTATTAAGAGAAGCCTTGTATCATCTCAGAATCTTGTTTGTGCATCAGAATGGGGGACCTGATGTCCATCCCCATGCCCTGGCTACACAATTAAATGGTGAAGAGAACGGGGAATGTGGGGAGAGCAGAGACATGTAGGAAGTGCTGAATGGAAAGTGAAAGTAATGGTCTGCCCCGCCTCTATGCCCATGGCATAGAGGAGGGGCAGACAATAATTGATTGACAGCTGAGATTTTTAAATGAGCTCACAAAAGCTATGAATGCTTTAATAAAAAATAGAAATTGGATTTCATAATTTGAAAAGGAATTTTATATTATATATATTTTTTTTATTATTAAAGCAAAATCTATGATACAAGGTGCAGCTGTATATACAATACAGTTATAGGACCTGTTATCCAGAATGCTTGGAACACTGGGGTTTCTGGATAAAGGGTTTTTCCATAATTTGGATCTCCATGCCTTATGTCAACTAAAAAATAATTTAAACATTAAATAAACCAATCTAACCCTCCATTACGGATTAATTATATCTTAGTTAGGATCAAGTACAAGGCAATGTATTATTAGAGAAGAAGGAAATCAGTTTTGTTTTTTTTAAATTTCAATTATTTGATTAAAATGGAGACTATGGGAGATGGCCATCCTGTAATTTGGAGGTTTCTGGATAACAGGTTAACTGATAACGGACCCAGATACTTGTATTATTTCCCCCAATTCAAATATGATATCTAATGTCTCTGAATTAAAACCTTTTGATTGCCTGCATCGCCCCAATCTGGACTGTGGGCACTGGGTCACCGAGCTGACACATTTAATATCACTTTTTATTGTAATCTTTCTACAGAGACCCTTTTTTTATTCTTCTTCCATGCTGCCTAGTTGTTAGGATATGTCAGACAGGGCTGAGGTACGTCTCGGACTTTCACTCTCCTTTAAATCCCTGTTGCTCCTAGTTCACTATGACACTGTCTCTCTAAACCAAGTGCTGCCATTGGCATAACAACAGAGGAAGCGGCACTCAGTGATTGGCAGTTTTAATATATTTTTTATATTTAGGGGCCCAAAAAGATTTTGCTGTAGGCAACTATTTATACCAATGCGGGCTACCAACTGCTGGAATAAAAGGTGGGCCCAGGTCATATAAGGAAACAATGACAAGTAGAAAGAACTGTCAATCATTCCCTATCACAATGAAGCTGAAGGGACCCCATGGATCACATCCGGAAATACAGAGTTAATAAAAAAAAAGTATTTAAAGGGGCGGTTCACCTGTTAGTATGTTATAGAATGTCTTATTCCTAGCAACTTTGCAATTGGTCTTCATTATTTATTTGTTATTATTTTCAAATTACTTTCCTTCCACTTCTAGATCTCTCCAGCTTTTAAATTGACGTCACTGGCAGCCAAAATCTATTGCTCTGTGAGCCTACATTATTATTATTATTGGTACTATTTATTACGTATCTTTCAGTTCAGTCCAGCTTATTGGGCTTGTTTAATATTTACATCCTTTTGCATTCTGGATAACAGGTCCCATACCTGTATTTTAAATTATTTGCCTTCTTCTTCTGACTCTTTTCAGCTTTCAAATGGTCATCACTGACCCCATCTAAAAAGACAATTGCTCTGTAAGGCTACAAATGTTTTGTCATTGCTACTTTGTATTATTCATCTTTATATTCAGACCTCTCCTATGCATATTCCAGTCTCTTATTCAAATCAGTGCATGGTTGCTAGGGTCATTTGTACCATAGCAACCATGCAGCCAGATTGTTGAAATTGGAGAGCTGCTGAATAAAAAGCTAAATAACTCAAAAAACATAAAAATGAAAACCAATTTCAAATTGTCTTAGAATATCAATGTCTACATCATACTAAAAGTGAATTTAAAGGTGAACAAACCCCTTTAATCCGTTTGAAAACGGTTAGCCTTTCTATACACACACACACACACACGTGTAAAACTGGCTGCATTGTGGTTAACATATGTTTTATTATGTGTGACTGCTGCAAAGTGTTTTATGATATTACCCCCTAGTAACAATGGTGGGCCCAGAGATAAATCCCTGATACCCTGGACAGACTTGTCAGAGGCTGGAACTGGCATCAGCTGTACAGGGCATATCATTAATTTTGTGTTGGGTTCATTAGCTCTTTACAAATGATCTCTCTGCAACAGAAGTGCCGACACACGACCTGTAACAGGACAGCCCCAAAACTGCATTAGAAGCCAACGGTTGAATAAAAGGAGGGCGATACAGCCAAATGTGCCAAGTGTAATGTAAACAGAACGGCGTCCTGAGATCTGGGA
Source organism: Xenopus petersii (assembly GCA_038501925.1). Lineage (NCBI taxonomy): Eukaryota > Metazoa > Chordata > Amphibia > Anura > Pipidae > Xenopus > Xenopus petersii. The sequence goes on along the minus strand of CM076678.1, from coordinate 141,870,452 downwards.
TGAAGCAGCGGGGAGTGGACACAAGCCTTGTCATTACCCAAACATAATATTGATGGATCTTGGCGAAGCTGGCACTTTATTATGGCAGATGTGAGATTAGGATCAACAACGGTTGGCACAGGTTCAAAGAAGCGAGTGCTATGAGGGTTACACTGTAGGGCGGTGCCCGGCTATACTCCTGCACTACAAAATATTCCCAGTCCATTGGATAAGATTACAAGACTGAAACAGCTGCACTTATAATGGAAGCCATCATTTCTCTATGGGCGGGATCCACACGCCCCCCCAACAGAAACCTTACCTGCGCCCCTCCCAGCTTCTTTCTTGATTACTGGTAAAGCAGATCTCTTTCCCTTCTCATCCAGCGGCTCACTAATTGCTCCATCAAAACATCTGCTGCTTGCTGCTGTCTGCAATAAACAAGCCTGAACATAATGAATATCAGACTCTCATTTAACATAAATCATAGTATATCAGCTTTGTACAGGTATGGGACCTGTTATCCAGAATCCTGGGACTTTCAGAAAAAATTAGGGATGCACCGAATCCAGGATTCGGTTCGGGATTCGGCCTTTTTCTGCAGGATTCGGATTCGGCCGAATCCTTCTGCCCGGCCGAACTGAATCCGAATTTGCATATGCAAATTAGGGGCGGGGAGGGAAATTGCGTGACTTTTTGTCAGAAAACAAGGAAGTAAAAAATGTTTTCCCCTTCCCACCCCTAATTTGCATATGCAAATTAGGGTTCGGATTCGGTTCGGTAGAATCCTTCGTGAAGGATTCGGGGGTTCGGCCGAATCCAAAAAAGTGGATTCGGTGCATCCCTAGAAAAAATAGATAATTCCGTAATTTGGATCTTTATATCTTGTCTACCAGAAAATCCTTTAAACATTAAATAAACCCAATAGGCTGGTTTTGCTTCCGTTAAGGATGAATTATATCTCAGTTGGGATCAAGTACAAGCTACTGTTTTATTATTACAGAGAAAAAATAAATAATTTGTAAAAATTTGGATAAAATGGGAGGCCTTTCTTTAATTCTGAGCCTTCTGGCTAATGGTTTCCAGATAACGGATCCCATACCTGTATAGTAATAGCAACCCATTTCCCATTTTTAACCAATTGTTCTGTGAGGCTTCCCTGAATCAAACATTGTCCAATATTTCTTGATATTGTCTGCTATGGCATCACTTGGGTATGATGACCTCATTGGAGCAATCATGGCTGCCCCTCTTATAGAAAGAAAAACACAAATGTGCAGTTAAAGGAGGCTCTCTATGCAGAATAAACACTGCCAATGTGTTATGCTTTTGAAAAATCAGATGAACCCAACTAATAAGTATATTTTTCCCTTTAAAACAGCTTGTCTCGTCTACTGTGCATGTCTGCTGTACAACATCCATGTTTCACTCTCAATTTACCTATTAACAAGTGGGCAATGTGGAAAAAAAAACCCATCAAGCCTGATCCTAGGATGTAGAATGTGTTCAGCAGTGCAGCAAGAGGTTGGCACTTGGGAAACCCCTTGAATGTCCCCAGGCAGGCAGGGAAGCATAGGGGCATAAGGTACAACTGGGAGCCGTGGGAAATTGAAGCCACTCCATGTTTAATCCTTGTGTGGTAGATAATTACCTTCCCAGTGCACAAATACACCCCTGCATAATTGACGCCTGCTTATCTATAAACCAAAACAGTCACAACAAAGGGCGAATGGTGGGGGCTGTATACGGATACTGGTTATCTAATTAATTTCCTTGCAAGGACTACACATGGAGTAGCTTCAGTTTACTTATTTTCCCTGCTTAGTTCAAGTAATGCCCAAAAACACAGCTTTTTTATTATTAAAACAATAGGCAAAAATGATGTTCAGCCCAAGTCCTATTCATTTCACTCATGTTGAACAAGGAGGGGGGGTGTTACTGGGCCTTTAACCTGTACCAGAAGGTAACAGGTACTGTATATAAAACACATTCTCAATTAAAACTGAGCTCATAATTTTAGATGAGCATGTGTCAATTTAACATAATAGAATCTTCAGTTTATAAAGTGCAGCCAGGGAAACTAGAGATTAACTGAATCCAGGATTCGGTTCAGTATTCGGCCATTTTCAGCAGGATTCGGCCTAATCCTTGTGCCCGAACTGAATCCGAATCCTTAAAATCATGTGACTTTGTCACAAAACAAGGAAGTAAAAAAAAAAAAAGTCTCTCTTTTTCCCTCCCCTCACTGATTTGCATATGCAAATTAGGGTTCGGATTTGATATTCAGCCGAATCTTTCACAAAGGATTCTGGCCGAATCCAAAAAAGTGGATTTGGTGCATCCCTAATGGAAACTTCCTATGTGTCTGCCTCTCCAAATGATATCAAGTCAACTGCTTTTGTGCTGTATGCAGGACACAGCTAACCCCCCCCCCCCAAGATGAAGACAGCTACTATTCCTCTGGATTGAGCCAAGTGATGCACTTCTGGTGGTGCTGATCAGAGTGTTAAATACCTATGAGCTATGCCATGTACTTTGGGGGTATAAACAATATAAGCTGGAATATTCACGATGAAACAAAGTACAGCAGGGTCGGCATCTTCAAAGGTTCTACCCTGTAACAGAATTGTGCTCTGCATAGAATTATATATATGTTTTCCATCCATGATTTACTATAGGGGGCAGACTTACCATGCTCATTGGATCACAACCATCTCTCATCTGGCTCAGGTGCTGATTTGTTGTTTTTTTAAATAGTGGCAACACCAGGGGCCTTTCTGCAGCAAAATCTGTAGCTCAGTAATTTCAGATAGGAGGCAGTTGATCAGTGTCTTTATAACCTTTAAAAGCACAATCTGGAGTCAAGAAAAT
>CM076678.1:140410102-140530102 GCA_038501925.1 Xenopus petersii | reverse complement strand
ACATTGAGGTGACAGTTGCTGATCACATACAGAAAATTCTTAAGCCTAACTTCGGTGCAGCGTGGGATGAGGTGGGAGATGAGTTTGATAAAGAAGAAACTTTCAACTTATCTTCCATCAAAACATTAGAAGGTCAGTATTTTCATAACCTGCATGTGGCTTACCATATTGCACTTACTTTGAAAACAGGAAATTCTTATTAACAAATTATAGATCCATTTGTGCAGTCTCCTTATCTATGTTAAATCTGGTGTAGGAAACTTCAGCATAATAGATGCAGCAGAAATATAGTTCCCATTATCACTACATCAGTTATGTTGCTGTCAGAATTCTGAGAGTAGTAGTAATGTACCATCTCAAGAGCTAATTATGGAAGCTCCAGTACTGGCACTTTCAGGTATAACCCATTTAACTCAAAGAGATGATGGGGTGATGCCTGTCTGCTTTCAGCATTGATTTAAAAGGCAAAAAGGTTTATCTCTATACATCCTATCGGTGCAGAAATCTCTGTGTTGCATGCCTCAGTTTAAAAGATCTGTAGCCGACGATTTTACTAATGCTCGCAATCCAGAAGGCGAGCTACCCATAATGCACCAAGTTCCTCTCAAGACCAAGACTGCAACGCACTCGCATTCAGGCCCGTACTGGCAATCTGTGAGTTCTGGCAAATGCCAGAGGGGCTGCCATAAGATGCCATAGAAAGTCACTATTTAGTGGATTGGTGGGGAGTGGATTGGGCCTCTCTGTACTAGAGTGCCTGGGCCTATTTTGACTCCCAGTCCAGACCTGCTCGCATTACAAGGAAATTCTCTTCAGCGCATGCGTATATCTTATTTGCTGTGAACACGCTTTATCCCCTGCTGCCGGCTCTCTCTCTTCAATATTCATATTTTTGCCCACCTTCCATGTAAGCTGGCCAATCGGAAAGGTTAATGGGCATTATCAGGATTGTGCTGTAGCTCAGACGTATTTATCTGGATTCCTGCTGCTCTTGCAGAGATAGAAAACTGCAGGCAGTAACTTCAATATACTTTGGTATGTTATGTTACAAAAAACAGGATTTTTTGATACTCACCGTTAAATCTGTTTCTCTGTAGTCGATAGGGGGACACAGGGACGCTAGGGGTTAAGCTCCACCCTCTACGAGGCAGGACACTTAGAACTAAATTAGAGGGAGGCGTGTACGGGACGCTGGGTTAACCCCACACTGCCAGAATCCCTCAGTTTGTACCAAAGAGACTGCTGAAAAAAGTTATTATTGTAATGTAAAACTTGCAGAACTGGTAATTCAGGAAGACATTTCCCATGGACCAACATGGTCAACTTCGTTCATGGTCGGGAAGCCCTGTGTCCCCCCATCGACTACAGAGAAACAGATTTAACGGTGAATATCAAAAAATCCTGTTTTCTCTGTCATCTCAAGGGGATACAGGGACTCTAGGGGACTTAACAAAGCAGTCCCAGAACAGCAGGGTGGGAACGAATAGATTATGACTACAGAGTGCAGTACCTTCCGGCCAAAGGAGGCCTCGGCAGAGGAAAACGTGTCTAGGCTGTAAAATTTTGTAAAGGTATGTACTGAGGACCAGATGGCTACTCGGCAGATCTGATCCAAGGAAGCAGAGTTGCGCCAAGCCCAAGACACTCCTAACGACCTTGTAGAGTGTGCTCAAACCTTCTCTGGGGGCGACTTTCCCTTGGCTAGGTAAGCCTGATGGATTGTTTCTCTGATCCACCGTGCTATGGAAGCCTAGGGTCCGTTGGGATGACGAATAGGGCTTGAGAGCGTCTGAAAGGTTTGGATTGTTCCAGATACCAGCAAAAAGCCCTCACCACATCCAGACTGTGAAGTCGCCGTTCCTTTTCATTTTTGGGTTCCGGACAAAGCGATGGAACCACGATCTCTTGGTTGATATGGAAGGATGATACAACCTTTGGGAGAAAGGGTGGTACTGTGCGCAGTACTGCCTTATCCTTGTGGAAGACCAGAAGAGACAGGTCACATGACAAGGCACTGAGCTCTGATACTCTTCTGGCCGACGAAATTGCCACAAGAAATACGACCTTCCAGATGAGCCACTTTTCGGATACTACACCCAGGGGTTTGAAGGGAGAATCTAATAGAGCTTCGAGGACTAAGTTGAGATCCCAACCCGGAATTGGAGGTCGGAATGGTGGAACGATGCGCGCTACTCCTTGTAAGAAAGTACGGATGGAGTTGTCCATCGCCAGCCATGATTGATATAGGACTGATAAAGCTGATACTTGTACTTTTAAAGGTTATGTAAAGTCTAAAATAGAATAAGGCTAGAAATGCTGTATTTTGTATACTAAACATAAACATGAACTTACTGCACCACAAGCCTAATCAAACAAATGATTTATGCTTTCAAAGTTGGCTACAGGGGGTCACCATCTTGTAACTTTGTTAAACATCTTTGCAAGACTAAGACTGTGCACATGCTCAGTGTGGTCTGGGCTGCAGGGATCGTCATAAACAAAGCTGCTTGAGTTCTGCATGGCTGGGAAGTAAGGCGGGGGCTCCCCCTGCTGTTCATTAGTATGATTGTTTCCCTGCTCAGCAGTTAGGGACCGTCTGACAATTCCTATCCACAGCAGTAAATGAAGGGAGAATTTCACTGCATACAGTCAGGTTTCTTATAAAAACTGTACACATTTTTAAATGAAAGTATATTGGAGATAGGTTTCTTTTTCATTAAAGAAAGTAAAATGGGATTTTATGTTTTTGCCTTTACATGCCCTTTAAGGAACTCCACTTCAGTCCTAACTGAAGTCCTCTCTGAAGGAAGGACAGAAGTCTTGGAATGTTGTAATCCAGGAAATGTAATCCCGTTCCTCTGCACCAGTTCCAGTAACTCCGCCAGAGCTCTGGACGATGTGGGTTTCTGCGACTTAAGTATTGTGGGGATGACCTCTTCAGCTATGCCTTGTCGTCTCCAAATGGATGCTTCAACAACCATCCCGTCAAAGCTAAGAGTCCGGGGTTGTGGTGAAGTATGAGACCCTGCTGTAGGAGATTGTCCCTGGGTGTGAGGCGAATTGGCTGAGTTATGGCTGATCTCCTGAAGATCTGAAAACCAGGTTCTCCTGGGCTAATACAGGGCTATCACGATTACTGTGATGTTCGACTGTCTGATATTCTTCAGCACCCAAGGCAGCATGGGAAGAGGAGGAAAAACGTAGGCTAGGTTGAACTGCCAGCATTGCGTCATGGCATCCACTCCCATCACCGCTGGATCCCGTTAACGAGCAAAGAAGTTGTTCACCTTGCAGTTGGTTCTGGATGCCATCAGATCGATCTGGGGAAGTCCCCATCGTCTCACCAACTTTGTAAATGCCTCCGGGTGAAGTTCCCATTCTCCCGGATCCAGTTGGTTCCGGCTGAGGAAATCTGACTTTGTGTTGGATACTCGCGACTGTGGTGGAGTTGTTGCTTTGTACTCAGACTGACTTAGTTTGAAGGTAGGGAGACCCGTGAAGAAGTGCTAGTCTTACCGCCCGAAGCTCTATTATGTTTGTAGATAACTTGGACTCCTTGAGAGACCATGGACCTTGTACAGATAGGTTGTTCCATGTTGCTCCCCAACCTAGGAGACTTGCGTCTTTCGTTATTACAGTCCAGTCCGGCATGGCCCAGACTTGTCCCATGGATAGCTTTTCGAGGCATCTCCACCAGAAGAGCGATTCTTTTGTTGCGTGCAGAAGAATAAGCTTTTGAGAGAGAGGACCTCCATTCCACCCTGAAAGGATGTTGGCTTGTAGTGGCTGTAAGTGTATTTGTGCAAATGGGACCACCTCGATGGCGGAGACCATGAGTCCGAGGACCCTCATTGCTAGTTGAACAGTAGTTCGTAGATTAGAGTAGGAGACTGACTTGTCTCTTATCTTTGTCTGCTTGTCTAGGGGCAAGGTTACCCGTTGTGTTAGAGTGTTGAACTCGAGGCCCAGTAATATCATCTGGTGGCTGAGTATTAAGCTGGATTTGTCCCAGTTGATCGTCCAGCTGAACTCCTGAAGCAGTATTATGGCCTGCTGCAGGTGTTGTCTGCTTTTCTGTTCCGTCCTGGCCTTGATGATAAGATCGTCCAGGTAGTGTGTTACTGAAATCCCTTGGAGTCTCATCGTTGCTGTGGTCACTGCCAAGAGTTCGGTGAAGACTGTGGGCTGACGAGAGACCGAATGGGATCGCTACAAATTGGAAATCGAGATTCTTGAAGGTGAACCTCAGAAAACGATGATTGGCAGGCCATATCGGTACATTCAGGTACGCATCCTTGATATCTAGGGACATCATGAATAGTCCTGGTTCCATCCCTCTGATCACTGACCTCAGTGTTTCCATCTTGAATCATACCAACCGAATGTGCTTGTTAAGGAATTTGAGGTACAGCACTGGTTTTAATGATCCGTCCCTCTTTGGGACTAGGAACAGATTGGAGTAAAACACGGAGAATGTCTCCGACGGGGGCCCTGGCACGATAACTCCATTCCGCTCCATGTTGGCAATGCAGTCGAGAAAAGCTTGAGCCTTTTTGGGGTTGGACGGTACTCTGGACATGAGGAATTTTCTGGGTGGATAGGAGGTAAAGTCTAGATGGTAACTTTCGGAGATGATTTCTTAACCCAGGCGTCTGATGAATATTGGTTCCGCAACTCTCGGAATCGCAGCAGTCTGCCCCTTATCGGTTGCTGAGATCCCGGAGGGGGTGCCCCGTCAGCTTGAAGCTGGTTTGTCATTGGAGGGCTTGTTGTGAAAGTTGTTGTTTTTCCACGACGTGCGACCCTTGTCGCCTGTGTTCAAGCGGAAGTGGGAACGATGCAGGGAGTTGTTTTGGTCCTTGGGGACGAAAAAACTTTCCTCGTCTAACTGAGGGCATGGATCGATTTTTGCTCTGAGGAAGGAACGTACTCTTTCCCCCTGTAGCCTGCGAGATTATCTTTCCCAGTTCCTCACCAAAGAGACGTTGTCCCTTGAAAGGTAGCGAAGTTAAAGACTTTTTTGAACTTTTGTGTGATCTTTACCTCCGTCACACCATTGATAATATCAATGTCATGTTGAACATCTCTACCCCTGGGCTCATCCTCATTATCTTCTTCTGCTCCTGAGGAGAAATCGGATGGTGCCTGGAATGCATATCAGTGATGCGTTCCACTGGCGGTGCGAAGACTCTGGGGCAGTAAGAGGGACCCTGTCCCTAGCGGCTGAGACAGGAGCACCTCCTCCTGTATCAATTTGTGAGGGATGTCGGAAGGGAGGCACCTCCTCTTGAACAGAGAAGAGAGAGGGAGGGAAGCAGGTAGGGAAAGGTATGCGCATTACTCTTCTGGCCACACAGTCCGTAAGGAAGCCTCTGAGGTGGGGAAAGCAACCCAGTGCGTGAGATACAAACCACCAGCTAAGCTATACTCACGATTCTTCGCACACCGGTGAGATCCTCTACAGCCCTAAGAATGGGGTGCAGGAATATCTAGTCGGTCAGTATAGCCTGGATGGCTAGGGAGGTGACCACGGTGGCTGTTCCCACGAAGGAGGATCACCCTGAAAGGTACAGGTATCCCTGTCCCTGGGTATCCCATCTTTTGTCCAGCAATCTTCTCGTCTCAGTGGGACAAGGGATGTCCCTCCTCCTAGTAAGCAGGACACTTAAAAACTGAGGGATTATGGCAGTGTGGGGTTAACCCGGAGTCCTGGACATGCCCCCTCTAATTTAGTTCTAAGTGTCCTGCCTCCTAGAGGGTGGAGTTTAACCCCTAGAGTCCTGAGACAACAGAGAAAGTAATCCTAACTTATCTGGTGAAGAAGCAGCCTCCACCGATGCTTCCTAATCATAAATAATATAGTCAGGACACTATAAGGATTGCAACACAGCTTTAGGAGGGAGGTTAGTGATGAATTAGAAACACAGAAACTATACATCTGCTTTTAATAATATAAGCGATAAACTATTCCACGGAAGGTTAAGAGAAACCTTGTAGTGATTCTTTATTAAGAGGGCAGTGCATGCTTCCGATACTCGTCCACCACATCTATTGTTAGGCTCTGTCAATATTGATGCATGTTCAAAAAATCAGCAAGGACGTAGTTGGTGACGCGCATCAGCCCAAAACGGTGGACGCGTACATCAAATGAAGCGATACCATGCACACAGGGATTGTAAAGAACAGAGAAGGCATTTCTAAAAAAAAGTTAGTGATTGAGGAGGGGGGAAAGTGCACTTTACAATAATGTAGTGAGTAAAAACTGAGTTTCCTTGTCCTTTAATCTTAGTAATTGCCTGTAGTGTCTAATAATATATTTTACTTCTGAACAGAGGCCGTTGGCAATGTTATAAAGTTCCTGGGAATGCAGCCCTGTGAGAGATCAGATAAAGTGCCAGAAAACAAGAATGCACATAGTCTCTACCTAGCAGGTAAGACAAACTTGTATTGTACAATAAAATGGGCATCTAGTTTTAGGGATTATTCATAGAGAAATTACCTCTTGCTTCATTTGTAATTTATTGCAATTAAACAATATTGGCTGTAGATGGTCTCAAGAGTGTGTCCTGCAGTGTAGGCAGTTTTGTTTATAGGGTCTTAATTGAACAGCACTAACATTGTGTTGCGGGCTGCAGATGTAACAGCTGAATTTGCAGGATTATAGTCGGATGGAAGAGCTCAAAAACATATATTTTTCATTAATATCAGGCCAACACAGGCACCATGGGATTGGGTTTTCTAATAATATTTACAGTACAGGTATGGGACCTGTTATCCAGAATGTTTAGGACCTGGTGTTTTCCCAATAATGGATCTTTCCGTAATTTGGATCTTCATACCTTGAGTCTGCTAGAAAATCATATAAACGTTAAATAAACCCAATAGGCTGGTTTTTCTTCCAATAAGGATTAATTATATCTTAGTTGTAATAATAAAACAGTACCTTGTACTTCATCCCAGAGAGAAAGGAAATCGTTTTTAAAAATTTGGATTCTTTGGATAAAATGGAGTCTATGGGAGACAGACTTTCCGTAATTTGGAGCTTTCTGGATAACTGGTTTCCGAGTAATGGATCCCATACCTGTATAACATTGTGTCCTATCTGCATGTAGAAATTGCATCCCTGCAGCAAATCAGCTGAGGACAAATTAAAAAAAATGAGTATTGATTAAAATCAAGTATTGCATTCCATACGCTACTTTCCTGCACATCATTTTACATTTGTAGTACAGACTGGCGTAACTAATATGGTCATAAATAAATCTACATATACACATTAAAAGGCAAATGCACTGGGGATTGGCAATATGTTAGGCCCCTCCTAATGAGAGAGGTGCCATTCTCCTGGGAAGAAAACGAAGCAATTCACTGATGGTGTTTACTCCCCACCACAACAGTGAATTCAGCTTTCTTTTAATTTAATTGTTACATTAAAGGGGTTGTTCACCTTCCAAACACTATTTTTAAGTTCAGTTGTTTTTCCGTCTTTTATTTTTTTTTACAAAATTGAAGTTTAAAGTTGAATGTCCCTGTCTCTGGTGTTTGAGTCTGGCAGCTCAGTGATTCAGGTGCAGATTCTGAACTGTTACAATTTGCTCCATTAGTTGATACATTTCTCAGCAGCATCTGTGGAATATAAGCAACTATTATATCATTTCTAACAGCTGCCTTTAATGGAACTCTGGGATTCGGATCCGGAGAGCGACCGATAAAAAATGTATCAACTGTGGGGGTTATTTACTAAACACTTTTTTTTTTTCTGGTCGAAGTTTTTTGAAAAAAAACCTGAAATCCGAAAAAATTGTATGATTCACGTTTTCTCTCTATTATATTGCGTCTTTTCTGGACCCAATTTTTTAAAGTTATTTCATTGATAAATAAGATACAATCGTGGATGGGAGTTTGGTTGAGCTTGGTTTAATAAAAAATATGATCAATTCTAGTTTTAGTAAATAACACCCTAAGGGGGAATTTATCAAGATCTGAAAATATTTTATTTTCTGAAATCTACTCGAACCAAAGCCGCACGGGTTATTTCCCCTTGTTTATCGATATTTTTTCCCGAAAATTTCCTGTGCAGGGAAAAAAATCTAAAAATGGTGAAAAATTCAAATCATTGTTCGAATTTACCACCATAAAATCTTCGGATTATTGCACGAAGCCCAGTGCAGATCAGGATATCTTCAGGACTTTTCCTATTGACTTAGATAAAACCTCGGCAGGTCTGAGATGCCGGAATAATAAATACCGAAAAATTTGAGGTTTTTTTTTCCCACCAAAAATTCGGATTTATAGTAAAAAAGTGAAAAAAAAAAAATTAATTTTTCGAGTTTTTGCCATTTGGACTTAATAAGTAACACCCTAAATGTATCATTTTAGAACAGTTAACAGAATCCGTGATCCCTCCCCCCGAGCAGCTTTAGAAAGATATAATAAGATGAAAAATGAATAAACTTCAATATTAGAAAAATGATTACAAATAGAAAACGGAGAGTAATTGGCGAAAAGCCGTTATTTCTGGTGAACTATCTGAAACCAACTGAACTGAGAAAACGTTTTGTGGAAGGTGAACAAACCCTTAAGGGTAAGGGTGCACCGGCAGATTCGGGTAGATTAGCCGCCCTGGCGACAAATCGCCTCTTCTTCAGGGCTTCGTTTTCCGAAGTCGCTGAAGTTTTCTCATAAGGCAACTTCGGGCAACTTCAGAAAAGAAGCACCGCAAGTGCCATCCCACGGGCAATTTTTCATTATAGCCGGCGGGAAGGTAGGGGAAAGCAGTTCAGGGAGATTGTCGCCCTGAAGAAGAGGTGATCTGTTGCCGGGGCGACTATTCTGCCCTGTAGAGTTTAAAATCTGAATTCCCTTTCTTGTGTCGGCCCCAAAGCCTAATGATTTACTTGCACAAGAAAAGTGGGAAGATGAAAAAAAAAAAAAAAAAAAGCCAACAAATACCTATGATTATACTATCCCTATCCTCTTTTCTCGCTCACTTATCTGAATATAAATCCCATAACAGGAGCTTGAGTTGTCTGACATTTGTTGCTTACGCTTTTTCACTGGATAATGTAGTTCTAAATTCTACAGTATTTCAAGTTAACTGTGCCAGTTTGCGTCAAGGCATACTAATTAAATTACTACTTCCGTGGCAGTTTTGGTAACGACGAGGGATTAGTCATGAACGCCTAACCCTGCATTGACGCAAAGCACTCGTTCAGCCAAATATGAGTCACACTCGTAATGTGTAGCTAAGGGATTAAAGCAGTTATTCGTTTATTTCTGCTATTTAAGGGTAAGGACACACTGGACGATTTGTCGCCAACGTTTTAAAAAAGTAAATTGCGGCGACAAGACGATCGTCTTTTTTGAACAGATGATTCACAGCGACTATTGGCACAGAACAATTTGTATCCCATTACTCTGTGCGGTACGTGCTCCACCCAAACCGGAAACTGTTTCTGCTTCCCGCTGTAACCTGGCATCTTTGCGTTCTTGCGTCATTGCGTTCGCATTGTAATTTGAATACAATTGCTGCTACTTATCTGTATGTGTGTGCGTGTCTAGGAGATTTCAGTGCTTTTCTAAGTCGGAAAAGGGTCTAGGTTCGTTTTGGAGCTACAGGCGATTCACAAACGCGCTGTGGGCACAGGAGCTGGCGTCTTTCATTTGTTTTTGTTCAGAGACAAAACGAGCGATATGTCGCCGCGATTTGCTTTTTAAAAACGTTGGCGACAAATCGTCCAGTGTGTCCTTACCCTAAGTATATCAAAGCTTTTCCTTTCTTCAGTGGCATGGTCATAGTCATAGAGTTGGCTAGATTACGGTGTTAAAAATACAGAGAATATTGGGCATAAGTAAACCTTAAAAATAAGTGAATGTAAAATTGATGAGTGCTATTCTAAGCACTTTTGCAATGTACATTCATTATTTATTCTTCATTCCAAGACATTAAAGGATACATGTACTGTTCAAGGGTAACTATCGCGAAAATGTAATATTAGCTTCAGCATACTGAAATAAGAAACTTTCTAAATACAATCAATTAAACATTCTGTACCGTTTCTGAAATAATCAAGTTAATCTTCACTATTCTTCTCTCAGCATCTGTTTCTCTTCATTCTGTTTTCATTCAGGAGTTGCGTCTCAGATGAATGATCCAATTTATCTTATAGGGGGGCTCCTTTTACCTAGAAGATGTATTCGAGCTCTTGGAAATCGCCAGAAATCCTGTCTCTCTACATTCAGAATTTGTGCAAAAGGCAGTTCTTTTATTAGATTTTGTTTGTACTAGAATAAGTTATTTGAGTGAACTCTAATACATCTGCTAGGAAAGGGAGCCCCCCTATAAGATATAATGGATCATTCATCTGACACTCAACTGCTGCATGAAGACAGAATGAAGAGAAACCGATACTGAGAGAGGAATAGTGAATAAAAACTTTATTATTTCAGAAACAATGCAGAATTTTTAATTGATTGTATTTAGAAAGTTTCTTATTTCAGTATGAGGAAGATTCTATTAAATTTTCATTTTCACGATGGTTCCCCTTTAAGAATATATAATGAACATGGCAAAAGTGCTTAGAAAGAACTCTCATGAATTTTACATTCACTTATTTTTAAGGATTACTTATCCTATAAGCATACGTAGCACCCTTTTTTATTTCAAATACAACGTAAACACAATTCTCTGTCACTACAAAGTGAAATAAGATGTATATCATAAGTTTATTGTCACTCTTCAGCAGCATTTATTCTATTCTGTTTGTGGAATTGCAACATAATCCACTGTATGTTTTCCAGGTGTGTTTCGTGGAGGGCACGACATCTTGGTACGAGCCAAACTGGTCCTCACAGACACTGTTACAATGCAGGTTACTGCTCGGAGCAAGGACGAGTTTCCAGTCGATGTCATCATGGCCTCCGTGGGCTAAATGTGATTTTGTTTTTTTACTTGTACACTACAGTCTGTAAAGGGATTTATACATTTTTTAGGTCTGATCATAGATCAACGAATCGCAGCCAGAGGGTGCCTTGAACACATGGAAACACCTGAAACGCCTGCTTGGTGCAACTTCTGGAAATAGTCATGTCAGATTTTGTTCTTTCCATTCTTTTTTTTGTTTTGCTACAGAATTGTGCAGTAATCATTTAAATGTAAAACCATTAAGAGCCAATTCTATTACCCATTACTATCTGAAGGGAAAAAAATAAACTATATTTCATGTAAATACTCACAACATGTTGCTTTTACATAGTTACATTTTGAAAACTGACTGCCCACTTTTTTGATGAAATTCTATACAAGGAAATTGAAGTTATGGGTGAAATTATAAGAATATTCGCTAAAAATGAACCATTTTCGATGTATGAGTAACAAATATTATAAAGTGCACGTCTTCAGTTTTTTTTTTTTGTTACTGATGACATGGTAAACAAATCTTGGGATGAATTTTTGGTAAAATATGTTTGATATATATATATATTACACTTTTTGGTGTCAAACATCCTCCTTATGCTCATGCGGAAATGAATTATAGAAAATCTGAAAAAAATCCTTTATCTTGGATATTCTGCTGTTTTAAAGGGTTCTGCTAGTCCCTGTCCTTGATGAATTTCTTATTAAAGGTATAATCACTGGGGCCAATGTTAGGCACTAGTGACGGGCAAATTTGCGGCAAATTTCCACGTTTCACTGGTGAATAAATGTGTGAAATTGCCACGAAAATTTGCGATTATTGCCACAAAAAAGGTTTTATGGATGCCAATTGACTTTAGTCAACTTCGTGAATATTCCACCTGTTTCGTGAATTATGAGGGAAATTCGCAAATTTCGTGGCGATTTGAAACAGGACAAATTCGCCCATCACTATTAGGCTTTCCCCAGTGATTATAATCCCTTACCTGATACCCAGGCCAGTGCTCCTGTTAGTAGAAATCTGAACCTGCCTGCGATATTTCTGTAGAAGCTCCTCGTCCTCCATCTTTTTCAGCTTTTTCTATCTTCTCTTTGTTCTTGTCCGGCCAGGCTCATGCATAGTAAAGTGAAAAGCCCACTTTTTAACTCTACTGTACTTGCAGCTGCCCAGGCCCAGAGAAAAGAAGACAAAAGAGGAAGAAGAATGTGGCAAATGAGCTTCTCCAGAAATACCTCAGGCAGCAGTTAAAGTCTGTGCGCAACCCTTCTTTTATTTAGACACACAGAGCTACTAGTCACAGCTACAAAATAAAACAGGCACGAAAACAAATCGCTGGCTTCTAATCTCCAGTGGACCAACTTGGCAATAGATTTATATGCGTGCTACTCCTAATCACTTTAACCAATTCAAACAAATCTAGTATAACACTCTTTGATAACAATTGAAGTAGCAAGCAACCACACGGTAATTCTTACCGCATGGGACGGGGTGGCCTGGATGTCCAAACCCCAGGCCTTTCACTTGCAGCCAAACAATTCTAATCCAAATTATGATGAACTCAGTTTAGCTAGGCACTCACCACATCTGTCTGATGGCCCGGGTGCTGTGCCCCGAACCTGTAGCTTGGGCGAAACAAATCTTCAGAAATGAAAATGCACGCACTCCTGCAGCCGTGACCGTTGAGGTAAAAGAGTATCTTTATTTCTTCATGTTAAAAGTAGCGTCCTAACGCGTTTCGTATCAAAAGATACGTAATCATAGGCACATAATTGGTTACAACTGTTACAAGTATTTAAACACATTTAAAGGAAGTGACGTCCATATCCACCTTTCATAGGTGTACTTAATGGACTCCAAGTCATTACAAGTTAACTCTTAACATTCAGATCAAATCATTTACAAGGTGACTTTTTCAGATACTTCCCGAAGGAAGACCGATAGTGTCCTGTATAGGTTCTCTTAATGAGAACTTAGCAGAGTTGATTGACATGTTTTTGCAGCCTCTGGTCAAGAGATTGGATTCCTACCTTTGTGACACGAAACATGTTTTAAAAGTCTTGGAAGGTTTTGATTGGGATGAGTCGATTTTTAATTGGGCTACCGTAGATGTAGTAAGCTTGTATTCTAACATACCACATGGGCAAGGGTTAGAGGCGGTGCACTATCACTTATGTAAGTATAGTAGTTATAATAAAGATATCGTTGAGTTTATCATGGAGGCTCTACGATATCTTTTAACGCACAATTTTTTCACGTTTGATTGAACTTTTTACCTCCAAACATGTGGCACTTCAATGGGTGCGAAATTCGCGCCCACATATGCCAATTTATATATGGCTTGGTGGGAAGAGACCCACCTGTTTGGAGGCACTTTAGCTGAAGTTCGTTTCATTAAGTTGTACAAGAGATATGTGGATGATCTCTTATTCATTTGGCGAGGTACAGAGTCCCAGTTTTTAGACTTTGTGCAAAATTTGAATTGCAATAATTGTAACCTTAAATTCACTTTTTCTTTTAATCACACCACGATCGATTTTTTGGACTTAAAGCTCACGGGAAAAGCTCGAGAGATAATAAGCACTGTATATAGAAAGGAATCCACAGGTAACTCGTTGTTGAGAGCAGACTCTTGCCATCCAAGACACATTTTTAAGGCAGTACCGATTGGGCAATTTCAGCGTCTGCGAAGAAACTGCAGTACTGAGACTGAGTTTCTGTCACAATCAATGCAACTAAGGGATCGTTTTTGGCGAGAGGTTACCCCTTAGCATCCCTAGAAACAGCTTTTATGAGAGCGCTAAAAGAAAAAAGGAATACATTGTTGAATAGGGCAAAAGTTTCTGAAAAGTCTACAAGTTGTGCAACACCCATGTTCATTACCACATACAGTAAACAGTTTTATAAGATCAAGAAAATAGTTAAAAAATATTTACCAGTATTGAATGGAGATGAGAAACTGCGTGTGGTGATGAAAGATGGGTGTAGATTCGTTACTCGGCGTGCCAGAACACTTGGAAATATTTTATCTCCAAGTGACGTTTGTGAGAAAACAAATAGCCCTAAAAGTTGGTTGAGCACGGTTGGCACTTTTCGCTGTGGAGCGAATCGCTGTACAACTTGTAAGTATATTGAAAAAACCACAGAGTTTACCGGTAACAGCACCGCCTATACGTATCCAAATAAATGTTACATAAATTGTAATACCACATATGTTGTGTATTTACTAACTTGTAAAAAATGCAGCATTCAATATGTGGGAAGTACATCAAGGAATTTGAAATGCAGGATGCGTGAACACAGTATTGAGTCTCAGAGCAATAGTACGACAGTATCTAGGCATTTCAGAGACTGCAACAGTAGTGACATCAAATACCTTAAAATACAGGGGATTGAGAAAATATACAATTCTTCAAGAGGAGGAGATAAAATTGCAAGGCTTCGGCATAGGGAGGCATATTGGATCTTCACTTTAGACACCAGACAACCTAAGGGGTTAAATTTTCGGTTTGACATTGCATGCCATTTTTGATCTTAAGATCCTAGTTTAATTGAAATTCTGAAGCTCCAGTATGCCTCGATTGTAATCTCTCCTCCGCTTCGAGTTCTAGTTTGTTTCACATTTCCCCCCGAATTTTGTTGCAGCTCTAGGTTTTACAATTTTTTGACACAACTCTTTGACGGAATTTTGTGGTTGGTTAAAAACAGAGTAGAACTAGGTTCAGAACTCGGCCAGCTTTGTAGAAACATGAGCAATACTAGAAAGCATTAATTAACTGCATTGTGATTCGTATTTAAGTGAAGATTTTGATGCCGAAATTCAGCAATCTTATACAGGCTTACGTCACTTGATGATATGTTGGTCTTCTAAAAATTCTAAAAAACTCTAAAAATCTAAAAGTCTAAAAACTTAATACTGACTGAAATGTCTAAAGCAACTACATAAAAGTGTTATCTGTAGAATCAGTTATATCCAATCGTGTTGTAAGTGCATCATGCTTTAAGAGAAAAGAGAGAAAAAAGAGCGACTTAGTGCAATAATAATGTTTATTTTAAATAATGGACGATAATACAGCAATGTTTGTTTAATTGGCATATTTTATTAAATTCTGTAATTGATACATTGTTTATATTTAAGCACCTTAATTAATAATTATTATACATTTTATTGCGCATTGATGCATATTATAAAACTACATCATAAAATGGTACACTTTAAAATTGTTATATACTTTAAAATTGTTATATACTCAGGTAGTAATAATACACACGATGACATTTTGTATCTGAAAAAGTCACCTTGTAAATGATTTGATCTGAATGTTAAGAGTTAACTTGTAATGACTTGGAGTCCATTAAGTACACCTATGAAAGGTGGATATGGACGTCACTTCCTTTAAATGTGTTTAAATACTTGTAACAGTTGTAACCAATTATGTGCCTATGATTACGTATCTTTTGATACGAAACGCGTTAGGACGCTACTTTTAACATGAAGAAATAAAGATACTCTTTTACCTCAACGGTCACGGCTGCAGGAGTGCGTGCATTTTCATTTCTACAGCTACAAAATAAACAATAGGGATCATTTGGCTTTGCTAATATGTAGAGGCAATTCTTAGTCTATGGCAGGGCATTTTGTAGCCACAGCAAGTAGCTGCTACTAGTAGCAGCTAATTGTTGTGGCTACAAAATGCCAAAAAAATACCCTGCCAATGACAGTACTGAGAATTGCCTCCTCTAAAATACATGTAGTGTCTTAGCAAAGACAATTATCACTATTGTCGATTTTGTAGCCATGACAAGTAGCTGTTTATAACTTTGAAGAGGCAGCGATAGTCCGTACCGCACTTTCTCCTCAGCTTTCACTCCAGCCTGTCACCCTCGCGTCCGACTTGCCCTACTTCCTCACTTAAAATGGCTCACTCATTTCTCCTTCTCCAGTCTTGCTTTCTCTTTCCCTCTCAGTTCTTGGTATTTCTCACACCCTCTGTCCTTCTCTGTTCTTGCTCCGTCTTCCGCCGCCAACCCTCCATCCATCTCTCGGTCTCACTCCCTCTGCTCTTCCCACCCTCTGTGCCTCTCCGATCTTACTTCACCTGCTGCCCCCAGCGTCCATTAATCAATCTCCAGTCTCACTCCTTCTGACCCTCCCACCCTGGTTCCCTCTCTGGTCTAGCTTTGCCTGTTGCCCCAATATGGAAACTATTTTTGGACATCATCAGCCAAAGTCTGTGATGCGATCTCCTAATTACCCAGAATGCAGCTTCTCCTGATATGTTCCTCACCTGTCCGAACTGGTTTCATTCCTCCATCACGTTACTCAGCCATCACTTCTCAGCTATCCTACTTCCCCCTCCCCACTCAGCCCTCCTCCCTCATCCTTAAAGGAACAGTAATACCAAAAAATTAAAGTGTTTTAAAGTAATGAAAATATAATGTCCTGTTGCACTATACTGGTAAAACTGCTGTGTTTGCTTCAGAAACACTACTATAGTTCATATAAACAGCTGCTGTGAAGCAATGGTGGAAATTGAAAAAAGGCTATATGGCACAGATTAAATAGTGGATAAAAGATAACACCATTATGTTCTACAGAGCGTATCAGCTATCTGCTGTGTAACCTGAGCCTTTTCTCCTTTGAATGGCTATCCCCATTGCTAAATAGCAGCTGATTTATAAACAATAGTAGTGTTTCACAGCAGTTTTACCAGTGCAGGGCAGCACTGTATTATATTGGTATTACTGTTCCAATACCCCCTCACCTTTCGTACAATGGTTTCCATACCCCCACCATAAGTCAATCTCCGTTCTTGCTGCCTCTTAGACTCTCTCATCCCCTCCCACCCTTGGGGTCTCCTTTCCCCTCCACCACTCTCATTCTGCTGCAATATAAGGGCCAGGATGTCACCGAGGCTGTTCAAGTAAAAGTTACATACTGTAGGGACTACAGAGCGACACAAAAATGAAAGTGAAAACAAATGGAACTAAAGGGGAACAGACTGAATTTTGGCATTGTGCATATTAAAATAGATCAAGGCAGATAGCTCCTTGAAGACACTGCACATACTGTCGATTATAAAGAATTATGCAACCCCAACAGAAATTTATAGATTGAAAGTCACCCTGGAGTTACATGACCTGTATAAAAGCACTCTGGCTGCGGCCTCAAGCTTTTATATGGTCACGTATCTCCTCCGTGACTTCTAATATCTGTATAAAATACAATAGGGTGTTTATAATCCACTATATATAGAACCTTAGGGTAAGGCCACACTGGGCGTTTTGTGGAGATTTGGTCGCCTGGCCACTAATCACCTTGTCTTTGCGGAAGAAGTAGAGAGTGATATTCTGAGACAATTTGCACTTGGTTTTCATTTTTTTTTTTATTTGTGGTTTTTGAGTTATTTAGCTTTTTATTCAGCAGCTTTCCAGTTTGCAATTTCAGCAGTCTGGTTGCTAGGCTCTAAATTATCCTAGCAACCATGCACTTATATGAATAAGAGACTGGGATATCAATAGCAGAGGCTCTGGACAAAAGGTTAAGTAATAAAAAGTAGCAATAACAATAAATGTGTAGCTTTACAGGGTATTTGTATTTTTAGATGGGATCAGTGACCCTCATTTGAAAGCTGGAAAGAGTCTAAAGAAGGGAAATAATTAAAAAAAATGCTTAGAATTAGCCATTCCATAACATACTAAAAGATAATTTAAAGGTGAACCACCTCTTTAACAAATAGGAGCCATGTCACAGTGCAGCAGCTTTACATGATCCCATCACTCTCCATCTATTGTGCAGCTTGCCTTCTGTAATCTTTAGACCTAGGAAGTATCAGGCTGAGAGTCCTTCCCTGCCTCAAATCTTGGGCTCTTGAACTTCCGGGTTATAGTCACGTGGAGTCTCATCGAAGGTTGTAAACACTGATCACGTGATAGGCTGACAGCGCCAGCTGTTGGCGGGAAGGTTTCTGTGTGGTTAATGGAAAGTTTCTATAGTAAAAGCTACAGCGCTGAATGAACCGGAAGCCGCAAGACCCGGGTTGCTTGAGTGATCGGGGGGCGGAGCTTTCTTTCCTCTTCTCGCCGCGCTGCTGTCTGAGGTAAAGTATCGGTGTGAGTGTCCTGGCTGAGTACGTGGGTGTTGTGAAGTGGCATTAGAGAAGGCTTACGGCCTCATAGTGTTTCTACCAGTAATGTTTAATTCACGTCATTGACTTAATAGTTATAAATGTTCAGGTAAAATGAGTGGGTGTTGCTCATGAATTTTGCGAATATCTTTGTATTATTGTGAGGCAGAGCTGCTGACAAACAAACAAGTACTGCAGCAGTTATGGGCGTGTTATTTGTAATCCTTGGCACTTGCTGGGTTTTCTGCCTGGTGAGGGGTCGTTGTCTAATCTGGATTGTCGCACTTTAAGGCTACTGAGAGCATTTAAATATTAAATTTGGATTTATTCATTTTAGGGGCTGCTGCTTTCCCTCCTCAAACTCCCCCCCCCCCCTCCATACTTGCCTCAGCCGAGCTTGTGCCAGTTCAAGGAGGCCTCATATCTAGTGAATGCAATTGATGGCTGCGGTCGACTGTATAGAAATGCCACCTTATAATAAGGCCTGGAACTGAACTGCAATTAAATATTAAAGGCTGCTGGTTATAGTGGACCAATGTCTCTTGTGAGAGGAGTTTACAAGCCCAGATTTGTATCTGTGGCGCCCCTAGGCCGTACGCCGTCTGCCCGCTACCCCGCTCTTCCTTTCAGTATCCGCACACTTTCTATTCAATTGACCTTACGTGCAGATTTAAAGGAGAAGGAAAGTCATTTTGGGGGTGCCAAAAGTTAGGCACCCCAAGTGAATGTATTTAGTTACCTGACACTCTTGGCCAGTGCTCCTATCAGCAGAAGACTTGAACCTGCCCAGGATTCTTCCAGCGAGTAACATGGAGAGATCCTCTTTCTACTTCTTCTTTCAGCTTGTGATTGCGCATATGCAGTAGAGTGAAAAGCCAAACTTTAAAGGAGAAGTCAACCCCTACATGCAAAAATCCCCCCCAGCCTACCTGCCCCCCCGGGCAAATGCCCCTAACTTGTTATGTACCCCTCTGTGCAGGTCCTCTGCTGCTGAGTTCACAGCAGCCATCTTCTCCCGAGCACTCTTCTTCCTGGATTCAGGTGCGGTTTCTGGCGCACACGCGGTAGGAGGCATTTGCCAGTGCGGATCTACTGCGCATGCTCCGAAAGTCACAAAGTTTCTGAAAAAAGAAATTGGAAACTTTGTGACTTTCGGGCGCATGCACAGTTGAAGGCAATTGCCGGTACGGAGCTACCGAATGTCACGATTTCTTTTTTCAGAAACTCTGTGACATTTGGCGCATGCGCAGTAGATCCACACCGGCAAAGAGCACTTGGGAGAAGATGGCTGCTGTGAACTCTGCAGGAGAGGACCTGCACGGAGAGTTAAATAACAAGTTAGGGGCATTTGCCCAGGGGTGCAGCTAGGGAGGGAGGGGGCCTACACAGGGGAGGGATGGATTTTTGCATGTAGGGGTTGACTTCTTCATTAAAGGACAAGGAAAGTTAAACTAAAGAAGTAGGTTAGAAATGTTGTACATTATGTTTTGGGCTTCTGTGCCAGCCCCAGACAACCAAAGCCCTTTAGCAGTAAAGGTCTGTGCCTCCAAAGATGCCCCAGTAGCTCCCCATCTTCTATTCTGCTGATGCTCCATGCTGCTGTCAGTTACTGAGCTTAGGGGCTGACTCAAAATATACAGTACACATAGAATAGAAATGTCACAGTATAAGTCTGATAATTAATTAATGCGGATCATTACTACATGGCAACACAGAAACCAGTGCAACTAACATCAGAATTTAATAATCAGCCCTGTAGCTGTAGCATCAGCTTATATGACAGGCCAACCTCATTTTCTGCTTGATAATCGATGACCCCTAAGCTTAGCTTCTCAACAGCTGCTCAGAGCCCACTGAACATGTGAGTGTCACAGACTCTTTCCAAGATGGTGACCCCCTGTGACAAGTCTGAAGTCCTGGATCATTGCTGCTATTGACAAGCTGAAACTTTAGGATGGTGCAATAAGTTCAGTATATAAAACATTGCATTTTTAGGGTTTAGTTCTCCCTTAACGAAAAAGCCTGCTATTTCATTCTACTGTGTATGCGTTGTGTGCAGGTGAGTGTCAGGCAAGTAAATACAATCACTTGGGTGTGCCAAAAGGAATTTCTTTCCTTCTTTAAAGAATTTTTTGAAAACCTCCTGGGCTTCCCCCAGTATGTGCAGCAGGTAGGGAGCAGATGTATTTGGACAGCATGCCACCCCTTAATTTGTGCCACCCAGCCTTTGTGACCTGCATGCAAATTCAGACCTGGGAGTCCACATGCAATTTGCTGCAATTTCTCAACATGCAGTCGTCATCTCTCATAGAATTTGCTTCTGTGAGCACTTATGGTTGCCACCTTCTCTGAAAAAACAGCCCTACTATCATTGCTCTATTAATACCATTGGCATTAAAAGTAATTTATACCAGCCAGGTGGTTGCATATAACTACGTCTCCTTTTTAGTGGGCAACATACAGATTTTCAGGAAAGCAGAGTGACCTCAAGTCCCAGAATACAACACTTCAACACGGAACAGGTGAGGGAGAGGATGAATGACCCTGCCTTGCTGTAATAGAACAGGTTTTACACAAATCAGTTGGAATTTGCACTTCTCTAAATACACTGTATGGTCCTACTGGCTTCTGTTAAGAGTTTTATCTTTATTAGAGAGTCTATGGTGCATGTGGGTGAGGATCAGGAGACTGCAAATAAGTGTTTGACGATACTGCTGGCAAAAATACTACCCTGTGAAAAACACTGGCTTTCACTGAATAGATATTTTAACTGAGCAGTAACATACTAATTAATCATGCTATGCTACTTTTCTGCCATCACAACAGAATGTGTGGACGCACAGCATGCACTCTAGCACCCGATGACGTGAGTAAAGCTTGTTCATATCAAGACAAACAAGGAAGGCAAAAATGTCCTAAGTGGAGGGATGGTGACACAGATAAATACCAGCCATCCTATAACAAGAGTCCCCAGTCAAACAATCCAGTTCTTCTATCTTTAAAGCATTTCCAGAAGGTAAGAATGAAGATACATTTCTTCAGCTGAAGGGTTTTTGTCTTCCAGAGAAGCAGCTAACATTGCTGATCAAATTTTAAAAAACTAATATTTATGCACATTTTTTTTAAAAAATCTTTGGTAACTTTCATTGAGATTGGTAAAAGTTTAGTAATATGACTCTTGACATGGAGTCCAAGCAGGCTCATAGTAGCTCACATTTTCAAAACTTTGCTTCGAGTCATGCAGTCATGATGTGTTTTTATTAGCTACTGAAATTACTCAAGGAGCAATGGACTGGAAACCTCATATTTATAACTGAAACCCTCTGGCAGAAAATGAAAACAAAAGAACAACAAAAAAAGCACTGTAACAATTTAGATTGTATTATGAACTGAAACTATAATTGCAATGCTTCCGCTTGCTTAGTGGTTTGCACTTCTGTGAGTCTTAAAGCTATTGAAAATTATGAATGTCTTTGCTTTTTTTTATTTTATTTCATTTCTGAAACAAAAAAAAAAAGGATGCAGATTCTTCTGAGCGAGTCCTTGCTGCGATGCGCTGGGGTCTTATCCCTTCCTGGTTTAATGAGTTGGACCCATCAAAAATGCAATACAAAACAAACAACTGTCGGAGTGATACTATCACAGAAAAAGCTTTATATAAGGTATGTTTTGTAATGTAGTGTGTTCATAGCACATGTCCTTACTGCATAATATAACAATAAAACGATAAATGGCCGCCATATAGAGAGGGTAAGAATAGAAAGGCAATAATTAAAAATATAAACTACACATTGTATGAAAATATCCTTATCACACCAGTGGTTTCTAGACTTCGGTGATTTTAAGAGATCTTTAAGGATAATTCTAGTTTGCTAGAGCTGACCAATTGCACACTTGTCCCTTCCAGTGACATCAGAAATGAGCTGGTTGAGTGCAGTTATATAAATCAGTGCAGTGGGCTGGGTCGGTTTCGGGTTGGGTCATGGTAGGTGCATCACTACTACTGAGAATACTGTGTGATTTGTTACTTTCATCCATTACATCAATTTAGTTTCATCCATTACAAATGATACATTAGTTGCAGATCTTTCTCTGATGCAGCTGAAAAATATATTGGCTACTATAGAAAATTTTAACAGATTAAAGGGACGATAGTGCGACTTTAGCTGTGCCAGACCCTAGGTGTGCGCTCCACAGCAGCTCCCGACATTACCTCCTCAAACCGGAAACCAGTTGCTGCAGCTTTATGAAGGTTTTTCTAGCCCCGGTACCTTGGGGCTTGTCTATCAGAGCTGCAAGGCCAGAAGTTAAATGCTTGACTGACAGGAAGAATCTGGCAGCACAGTTAAATGGTGTTGTGGGCTTATACTAAACAAGTCACACTGGGTCACGGTTTACAGCCTCCTTATCACAGTGCTGCTGCTTCCTTTCATGTTCAGGCACGTGACTATACAATAACAATCGTCTGCTCCTCCACCACGCTGCAAAACTCCTTTTCTGCACTGCTATGTGTTGCTCATGTTTTTTAATCGTGCTTTTAAATTATTCTGACTTACTTTATTATGTGTGGCCTTTGCCTGCCTGCCTTCCCTGCCAAACAGAATTATCTGTGCCATGACTGCTTGCAAGATTAACCTTTTAACCCCCAGAACTGGAGCCTTAGTGCAGGAAAGTCAAGCAAGCAGGAAAGGTATACACATATATAACCTAGTAAGAGGGAATGAGTTA
The DNA here is from genome assembly GCA_038501925.1 of Xenopus petersii. Taxonomy (NCBI): domain Eukaryota; kingdom Metazoa; phylum Chordata; class Amphibia; order Anura; family Pipidae; genus Xenopus; species Xenopus petersii. The sequence goes on along the minus strand of CM076678.1, from coordinate 140,507,334 downwards.
AAAGCACCACCTAAAACAAATCTGAGCAGTGCGAGAGAGGAGTCAGGAGTAAGTGTGAGATGAGAGGCTGAAAGCAGTAGTACTCGCCCCCTACAGGAAGTAGTATCCTTTTCCATATGAGGAAGTGGAGTGTTTTTTAAAACAATATATTTTACTAATCTGTGTGTTTACATTAGTAATTTTGTGTTTAATAGTTATTATTGCCATCAAAGTAGAGATCTAAGCACAAAACTAGAGGTGTCACTATCACTTTAAAGAATCTAAAGCACTAGTCTGCTTTGAATAAGGAGAGTGGATGAAGTTAAGTATATGAACAATTTAAATCTGCTTTCTCATTCTTGGGGTCACAGAAACAATTACATCTGTTTATGGCCACATAAAATCTCCAAACAAACATATACAACCAACAGTCCTCAATTTTGTCATCTCTGATCTAAAGCTATGCTAGAAATTAAATGTTAATTTAAGTTAATCAAGTTAATTTTCCTTTTTTTTTTAAGGTTTGCAGCAGTTATTTGCTTGTACTGTTTGTTTGTATAAGTGTTCATGCATGTCTGTGAATTTTGAAGTCCATTAGATTGCTGCCATTTTGTTTTTGTAAATAAGACAAATTCATCATCATGTTTATATTTCTCTGAAGTTTATATGCCACTAGGAAAGCATCTAATCTACAAATGTGTACATTAAAACATAAACAGTCTAATATTTTCTTTACAAGGCTCCTCTATTTAAAGGGAGACGCTGTGTTGTCCTTGCCGATGGATTTTATGAATGGAAGAGACAGGATGGTGAAAAGCAGCCTTACTACATATATTTTCCACAGATCAAATCAGAAAAGGTATTTTGTTTCTCTAATATTTGGAAATGCTAATAAGCCACACTGTCACACTAATCATGAAAAATAGTATATTCCCATTGTAGTTGTATCCTAATTGTTTTTATAGTATTTTAGTTTAATTTAACATTTCATCCCATCTTGATGGCCCTTCAGAGCTATGTGGAAGGGAGAAGGTAACTTTTTTTTTTTTTTCAGATAGTGGGTGGAATGTAGTAGGGGTAAAAACAACCCAGCCATTTGTACTTTTATAATGAAATCAAAAAAGGCAAACCATCTTTTTAATACTAGTCCTACAAATTTTGGTTTATATAGGTGTATATTTTGGATGATGTAATAAAAAAACACAGGTTTAGGAACCCACAATAACCAATCTGTTGTGGAAGTGCATCTGCTCCACTAGGCAGTTACTGTTCAAGTCAGTGGAGAGTTGTTCTAAGCATTTTGTCGACCATCCACAGTTAATTGTTCAGACCACAAAACTCCTGAAATTTACAGTATATAAAACTGTGTTAAAGGGCAACTGAAGTCTAAAATAGAATAATGTTAGAAATGCTGTATTTTGTATAAGAGATATAAACATGAAGCCAAATTAAACAAATGATTTATGCTTTCAAAGTTGGCGCAGGGTGCTGTCACCTTGTAACTTTGTTAAACATCTTTGCAATGCCAAGACTACACACATGCTCAGTGTGGTCTGGGTTTCAGTTGGGAGGTTAAGCTTAGGGGTCGTCATAAATTATCAGAACAGCACAAGTCAAATAATATCTGCCATAGAAGCTGATACAGAAAGACTGATTAATAATCAGAACATACCGACTGCACTGAGTCTGTGGATACAAATCTCCACAGTTGTTACAGGGAAACAAACAAAGCTGCTCAAGTTCTAGGAAGTAAGGTGGGGGCTGCCCCCTGTTGTTTGAAAGTATGATCGTTTTCCTGCAGAGCAGTTATGCCTGAAGTTTCCTAACTGCAGCTGTCAAAGAAAGTTAAACGAAGGGGGAATTTCACTGCATACAGTCAGGATTCTTATAAAAACGATACAGATTTTTTTAATTAAAGTATATTGGAGATAGATTTCTTTTTCATTAAAGAAAATAAAAAGCACATATAAAAAAATGATAAAAACAGCACTCCATAAGTTACATAACATTTTTTTTCCTCCCCTGATATTGATATCAATTAGCAATGGATAGGTACACGATAGTGTGAAAAATCATATTTAACACTGATTTCATTAGCTCATATTAGGGCTATATCCTGACGCAGTGAGCAAAGTGCAGCTTTGGGCTCAATTGTGCTTTTTTCACACAATGCACCGATTTTTTTTCCAATAATTCATGTGTCATTGCATGTGCAATGCAGACATTGAATCATATGCCATTGCACTGTGCCAATTCATTAAAATAGTCTGAACAGTGTGTGCTCTTTGCCATAAATAATTATTTTCAAAGTCAGCCTGACATCATTTCCAGTGTATGCATGTGGGTGATATCTGTTTCTGATTCCTTCCGCACAACTGTGGTGTGGGGATTAACGCAGGGCACTGAGGGAACTCTGGCCCTTTCACCTGGTCAGGAGGTGACCAGGTAGCTCCAGCGTTCAAACAGCACTGTGTGCCAAAGGGTGGAGCAGTGCTTAAAGGGATACTGTCATGGGGAAAAAAAAAAATCCCAAATGAATCAGTTAATAGTGCTGCTCCAGCAGAATTCTGCACTGAAATCCATTTCTCAAAAGAGCAAACAGATTTTTTTATATTTAATTTTGAAATCTGACATGGGGCTAGACATATTGTCAATTTCCCAGCTGCCCCAAGTCATGTGACTTGTGCTCTGATAAACTTCAATCACTCTTTACTGCTGTACTGCAAGTTGGAGTGATATCACCCCCCTCCCCCCCCCCCAGCAGCCAAACAAAAGAACAATGGGAAGGTAACCAGATAACAGCTCCCTAACACAAGATAACAGCTGCCTGGTAGATCTAAGAACAACACTCAATAGTAAAAACCCATGTCCCACTGAGACACATTCAGTTACATTGAGAAGGAAAAACAGCAGCCTGCCATAAAGCATTTCTCTCCTAAAGTGCAGGCACAAGTCACAGGGGCAGCTGGGAAATTGACAATATGTCTAGTCCCATGTCAGATTTAAAAATTGAATATAACAAAATCTGTTTACTCTTTTGAGAAATGGATTTCAGTGCAGAATTCTGCTGGAGTAGCACTATTAACTGGTGCGTTTTGAAAAAAAACATGTTTTCCGATGACAGGAAATGTGCAGAGTGCATTTTGAAGCAAGCACCTGATTTTAGATACAACTCACTGAAGGGAAAAAAAGAGCAAGTTGCCCGCTGTGTCTACAGACGTAAATTAGCCATATTAAGTTACAGTAATTATGTATAAAGAACGAACACCTGGCATTTCCTATCTATTTTCTGATCTAGGGCAATTCATTTTAGTCTGGAAAAGATTTTTCAAATCATTTTCCCCATGTCTGATTTGCATAGGGAGTGACGATTCTGATGGGTGATGTTGCTGAGTGGCCCTGAGCACGTTTACTCCATTGAACATAATGGTGTTCAGATCTGTTGAACATATTCTTAGGAGTTTGATTTGTCAATTCATTTAAACAAAAGTTAGTTATCCTAAGGAACCGATACAATATCAAACTGCTGAGAATTCATAGGATCCCAAAGTTGATATTTGATTCATTTGCCCATACTGTATTGTCTTGGTTTTTACTTTATGAAACCTCGTTGAAAGGATTGTTACTTTTTCTTTACTTTTAGTTTCCTGATGAACAGGACATGATGGACTGGAATGGCCAGAGACTACTTACCATGGCTGGACTGTTTGATTGTTGGGAACCTCCCAGTGGAGGCGAACCCTTATACTCCTATACTGTTATCACAGTGGATTCTTCCAAAACAATGAACTGCATACATGACAGGTAAAAAGTTAAATTCGTTATCAAAACCACAATGCCCTTCATTATTTTGGTATTTGGGGAGGCTTTCAAAATGTGTTTGTTGTAGACTGGTGAAATTTTAAAGGGGACATATACCATAATTTTTTACATTGCAGAAAACCATGTAAAATAATGTAAAATATAAGGAATTGCTTTTATTTTAATACCTTTTGGGTCAAATATGTCCATACAAGCATGAAAACTGTGTTCAGCCCGCCCCTTTGCTAAGTTTCCTGTGGAATCTCTGGTATGAGGCTCTGCAGCCGACGGCCGTTTCTGTCTGTGTAATAGAGCTGCATCCAGTGAGGGAGGACTGGGCGTGCAGAGGTGGGCGGTGCTGTTCATGATGTCACACGAAGTCCGTCCCTGCATTCCTTCTACAGACTGGATCCTTCTTACTGCTCGTTTCTCTTCTCTGCTCGATTTGTTAAACCCCCCTCCTCTCCTGTTCATTATCTTCCTCTGTTTGTTTCCCCCCTCCCTCCACTACTGTTTCTTTCACTCTCAGCTGTGTTCGTTTTGATCCCTCCACTGCTCTATTTACTTCTCAGTTTCTGTCTCTCTCTGCTCTATTTTTTTAACCCCTCCTCCCCTGTTCCTTTTACTGCCTCTCCCCCACTGCTTCTTTTCTCTCTGCTCTATTCACTTAACCCCTTCTTCCCCTGCTCATTTCACTGACTCTCTGTTTGTTTCCTCCTCCCTCCACTACTGTTTCTTTCACTCTCAGCTGTGTTCATTTTACTCCCTACACTGCTCCGTTTCTGCCACTCTCTGCTCTATTTGTTTAACCCCTTACTCACCTGCTCATTTCCCCCTCCCTGCACTGCTCCTTTCTTTCACTCTCTGCTGTGTTCGTTTTTCTCCATCTCCCCCCACTGCTCCTTTCTTTCTCTCTGCTCTACTCATTTAACCTTCCAGTTCTTCCCCTGCTCATTCCCCCCCTCCCTCCACTACTCGTTTGTCACTCTCTGCTCTATTCATTTAACCTCCACCTCCCTATCTCTCACTGTTCGCTTTTCTCCCTGTCTGACTTGTTCTTTTCCTTGTACCTCCACTGCTCCTTCCCCCCCCTTACCCAATGCTTGTTCCTCTCCTTTGTGGTTATTGGTTAAAAAAAAAGAAAAGCAAACTATAACATTTTGTAAATAAAAACACATACAATCTCATTTTGTATACAAAAAGCTATGAATATTTTTTAGGTTTTCCTTTTTTTTTTTTTTTACACCTTGTATCTGTTATGAGATGTTACCCAATTCCAGAACTTCAGCTGCATTTATCTCCTTACAACTCCCTGCACCTGACAATAAACTGTTCCAGAACAGCTGCCTTTCCCTTGCAACTCCCTGCACCTGATCATAAAATATTCCAAAACAGATGCATTTTCCATTGCAACTCATTGCACATGATAAACTCTTCTAGAACAGCTGCCTTTCCCTTGCAACTCCCTGCACCTGACCACAAACTGTTACAGCAGTGAGCACAGCTGCATTTTTCCCTTGCAACTCCCAGCACAAGATCATAAAAATATTCCAAAAAAGCTGCGTTTTTTCCTTGCAACTCACTGCACCTGAAAATGTTTTAGAACAGCAAATTTGTTTTCTCTTTATAGTTTGTATTAAACTTAACATCTCTTGCTTTATGCTGAGCATTTACAATATACTGATAAGTTAAATGATCAGGCAGCAGCATAAGACAATTATGTGCAGGCTGGAAACATAGGACAGAGGGTGGGAGGGGAGGGGTTTGGCTGCTACAGCTCATGAGTTCAGCCTGTCAGTCAGTGCTGTGACCATTTCCTGTGAGAGAATGAACAGACACTCCCACTCTTCATTTCAGCCTAGCTTCTGACCTGAGAGGTTCTCATTGCAGCTCTGATATAATGACACTTTTAGCAGGTAAAATGCATTCAAAACTTTTTTTTTTCTGCATCATTACATTGTTTGAGGAAAGATTCATCATATATCTGAATATGAAGGTTATGCAAAATGTCCCCTTTAACATGTGACCTTCAAACTATTGCTAAAATACTGGTAAGCTGAAGATGCAGGGACTTGTGATGAACTTGCTCAAGTAGTACATTTCAGAAGTTGCAAATTATGTAACATTACTGGATTAAATTATGTGGCCTGAAGTTAAAGGGGACCTGTAACCCTAATCTAGTTTCCTTCAGTCTTGGAATACACATTCAGGGCTAGCAGGAAGGCACATTTTTTACACCGTTTTTAAGGCAAGATTTGCATCTTCCCAAAATCTTAAGTATCCACCAAAATGAGCGCTCATGCACAGACTGCCCAGTTATAGAAAACAAGTAGGGAGGGGGAAAATGTCAGGAGGGCAGTAATATCTGGGAAGTGAGGAATGGAAAGTGATTGCTGTGCCTGAGGCATAGAGGCAAGGAAGGAAATATATGATTGGTATATGGCTCAAAACGTCCATGGTGAGATAATATGGATTTAATTTAGACAAATCTCAACAAACAAAATTAAATATAAATAGTAGTGAGTTGTGTCCCCTTAGGCTTTTTGGCCACAATATTTTTGGAGCCTAAACTTGAAAGCAAGAAATCCCCACTGCCACCTCAAAGCACCAGCACTTCATGGAATTTCCATTGAACACAGTGGGGGTTATTTATCAACACTGGGCAAATTTGCCTGTGGGCAGTAGCCCATGACAACCAATGCAATTGCTGCATTCATTGTTCTACTTGCAGCTGGCTTTAAAAAGCTAATCACTGATTGGTTACTATAGGTATCTGCCCTTGGTCAAATTTGCCCAGTGTTGATAAATGAGCCCTACTGAGAGATGGTGGCATTTTGATGGTGTGTTGCTCACTTGTGTTCAGGGTCGGACTGGGATGTTGGGCTTTGGCAAAAAAAAAAACCCTGCCAGCCCCCCTCCCCAATCTGCTGGTCCCCTCAAATAAATTGTGGCAGCGAGCCACAATTTTTATTTTGCACAGCCTATTTACCCAGTTTTTATTTTTATACTGAACTTTTCCTTCAACCCTTGTTTAAGATGTTGAAAGACCAATATTTCAGTCAATATTTTGACTCACAAAGCAATTTGAGGTGCTTTGGACTATATGCTTTTAAGTAGCTAAAAACGCCAATGTTTCCAGACACCTATCACTTGACAAACCCTTGCACCAGGTGTTTGCTGTGGTTACAAATAGAAATCACTTGAGGCAGTTTCAGTAGCTTTGGTCCGAGGATTCTGGGCAATTAAACAGCATGTGCCTATGTCCTAAATGCCTTAAACATGTTTGCATATTGAATATATCTATAGTTTCTGTATAGTAAGATAAGATTGTAAGTGTGATCAATCAATATTTGCACTTGTAACAACACAGTGAGTACAAAGTCTCTGCTCACTTTTCAGATTAAAATCAATAATATTTTTTCCTGTATTTAGTGGTGTTTAAAAGTTAAAGGCAACTGTATTCTTATTGCTTATTTCTGTCTTTCTTAATTTAGTAATGTGTAAAGTTATCAGGAATAAGCACAGTTTCTGTGTGATTCAGTGCTTGGCCAAGCAGAACCTGGTGTTTCCTCCACAGACCAGACTGTACATTGGTAGACCAGGCTACTTGTTTCATTTCCTTACATGCAAATGGGCTTGATTTTTTTTCCTACTGCTATGTATACATAAGACTTCATGCTCAGTTCATACTTGCAGCTTCCTGTCAGTCACTTTGCAGGGTTTTAACACATAGACAAAATATAATATATATATATATATATATATATATATATATATATATATATATATATATATATATATATATATATATATATATATATATATATATATTGTATATATTGCACTGGAGTGCAATATAACATACCCATCACAGTTTTATCAAGCACCATCTAACTTGCCTCAATGTTTTTGGAGACCCAAAGAAGCACAGGGAGAACATACTTGCAGGTCGTGCCTTGGATGGAATCTCACCTTGGACATCAATGCTGCAAAGCTGGAGTGCGAACCACTGAGCCACCATGCTGCCCAAATACCTAACAAATTGGAATACCCACTGGCAGGTTTGACAATTTAAGTGCACCCCCAAGTGATTCTAATAGCTATCCTACTACCCAAGGTATTTCCTTCCTAATCCTGGGCAAGCAAATGTGTAGTACAAAATATCATTGCTGATTTCTGTACATCACATGTGCCCAGCTTCAATAAATGCAGCATAGGCCTGAAAATAATATAGAAGATGTCAGTGCTCATCAGCTCCGCCATCAGGGGGGCACGGGGTACAACTCTACCAGGCCCGGGCTTGAAGGGTGGCCCAGCTGTACTGCATTTTTCGAAAGAGCCGCCCCCCCCCTTGACAGCGCCAAAGCCACGCCGCCCTTCCGAAGTTCCAAACAGACAAAGTCCCGAAGTGGCAAAAATAGCTGACGTTGAAGTCCTGAAGCTGCGAAAAGACCCGAAGTCACGAAAACAGCCGAAATTAGTCCTGAATCACCAAAATGCCGAAGTCACAAAAGGAGGCGAAGTTGGAGTACCGAAGCCACGAGTTAAATTGTACTGAACACCAATGTGTGTGTGTTTTTATATATATATATATATATATATATATATATATATATATATATATATATATATATATATATATATATATATATATATATATATATATATATATATATATATATATATAAATCCCCTGGCCACCAATGTATTTTAATACGCCAATGTTTCTTTTTTTTTTTTTAACTTCTAGGGGGGGGCCCTGGTCACCAATTATTTTTTTTAGCTTGCAGGGGTGCCCTGACCACCATTTTTAAAAGAAAAAAAACGTTTATGGGGGGCCCTGGCTCCACAAGTTTTTTTAACTTATAAGGGGACCCTGGCCATCAATAGCTTTTTATAACTTGTGTGGGGGGGGGGGGTGCTACCTTTTTTAGCTGATGTCTGTGTGGTATTTTAACAGTGGTGTGTAGTGGGTGGGGCACATGATTTCTAATGGAGGCCCTGGTGCTCAGAATTAAATACCCTGGGCTGGTGCTTTTTTTTTTTTTTTTTTTGTAAGAAGAGGAGAGCTTGTGAGCTATTAGAATCACTAGGAGATAGTACCTTTTTGTAGAAAAACAAGAAGTAATAATACTTTGCTGAACTCCCTGAGACTCCATCCAGGAAAGTGATCAATTTTTCTTGTAGCTGCCAAGGGATCACAGGTCAGTGGCATTTTAGATGTTTTGATTGCTGCCACTTGTAGCTTTGCTTTCCATTAAATGGATGAAAGCGCTGAGACTTGCAACTTTTATGCTCTTCATGACAGTGGGATGGATTATGCAAAGAGTATGTTTCCCACCTGGCCGGTATTTTACCATCCTAGCTGGTAAAACACCTGCCAAGGTTGGAGCCAGCATTACAATACAGTTGCCAGTAAATTTATAATAATAAGGGATGCATTAAATCCACAGTTTTGATATTTAGCCGAATACCAAATTCTTCATGAAATATTCTGCTGAATACCTAAACAAATCTGAACCATAATTCGTATATGCAAAATAGGGCAAGGAAGGGTTAAAGAGAATCGTGCACTGATTTTTAACTTCCTTGCTTGTGTAACGCAAAGTCACGTGGCTTTTAGGATTTGGCTTGGCACTTGTATTCAACCAAATCCCACTGAAATAGGCCGAATCCAGGATTCAGTGCATCCCTAATAATAACTAATAAGTTCAGCCCCTGGCCCAACCCCCGATTAGACAAATTATGACTATTTCCTTTTTAAGTTGCTCACAATTAAAAATCACATGGAGCCAAATATTATAGACCGTGCCTGAGAGGAGGTGGTTATGAGCAAGACTGTATCTACAGAAGGAATTGTACAGTACATGCTCTGCTCTAAACTTGTATTTAAAGGATATTTTTATGGTTAAGTTGGATGACCTGGAGGCTTCTCTATGGAATACACTTTTGGTTCTGAGAATTCTGTTTTCTCCCCTTGGCCTATCAGAATGCCAGCCATACTGGATGGAGACGAAGCCATTAGGAAATGGCTGGATTTTGGGGAGGTTTCAACTCAAGATGCACTTAAACTCATCCACCCCATTGAAAACATCACGTACCACCCTGTTTCAACAGTAGTAAACAACTCCAGAAATAACTCCACGGAATGTATCGCTGCTGTAATACTCACCCAAAAGAAGGTAAGCAATATAGAGTCTAAACCTAATAGAAAATCCTTCAGATTGGGAATCTCTGCTGCCACTTATAACTACGCAACATCACTGTTTACGGAAAACTATACCCCCAAAATGAATACTTAAGAAACAGTTTATATCAAATTGAATGACATATTAAAGAATCTTACCAAACTGGAATATATATTTACATAAATATTGCCCTTTTACATCTCTTGCTTTGAACCACCATTTCGTGACTCTATCTGTGCTGCCTCAGAGATCACCTGACCAGAAATACTACAACACTAACTGTAACAAGAAGAAGTGAGGAGTCAAAAGGCAGAACTCTGTCTGTTAATTGGCTCATGTGACCTTACATGTGGTTTGTATGTGTGCACAGTGAATCGTACGATCTCAGGGGGCGGCCCTTATTTTTTAAAATGGCAATTTTCTATTTATGATTACCCAATGGCACATACTACTAAAAGAGTATATTATTATGATAATGGTTCATTTACACGAAGCAGGGTTTTACACATGAGCTGTTTTACTCAGTATCTTTTAATAGAGACCTACATTGTTTGGGGGGTATAGTTTTCCTTTAAAATGGGGAAAAATGTGTTTTTCAAAGCGCATGAGCTCCAGCAGAATTCTGCACTAAAATCCATTTCTCAAAAGAGGAAAGTTTCCCTGCTGCCCCCAGTCATGTGACTTGTGCTCTGATAAACTTCAGTCTCTCTTTACTGCTGTACTGCAAGTTGGAGTTATATTGCCGCCCTCCCTTTCCCCCCCAGCAGCCAAACAACAGAACAATGGGAAGGTAACCAGATAGCAGTTCCCTAACACAAGATAATCACTCCCTGGTAGATATAAGAACAACACTCAATAGTAAAATCCAGGTCCCACTGCAGCACATTGTTACATTGAGTAGGAGAAACAACAGCCTGCCAGAAAGCAGTTCCATCCTAAAGTGCTGGCTCTTTCTGAAATCACATGACCAGGCAAAATGACCTGAGATGGCACCTACACACCAATATTACAACTAAAAAAAAGTAGAGTGAATTATTTGCAGTGTAATTTAGAAATAAATAACTACATCATAAAAATCATAACAGAATCTATAACACACAAGCTTTATAATGTATAAGCAAAATATGTATCCTCCATAAAAGTAAAGCCTTATGAATGTGCATATATTGTGCTAATACTTTCTGCCGGGTAATATCAAACATTCTTTCTGAACCATTATATTGCAAGGGGTTGCCGTTTTCTTGTGCTTCTGAGCGCATAGGTCTGCTGTATGATTTCCCTGTGTGTGTGTAACAAACATCTGGCCCTCCAGTTTCACTTGGTTAACTTCTGTTTGTGGGCTTGCATGTTTGTCAGCAATATCAAGCAGCTGCTAGGCATCTCTTATATGCCAAGTGAGTCGGGGTAGGCCAGGAACATTGTGTGATGAGACCTAGTATTGTTATACGTGTCATGTAGAACAGCAGCCCTGTAGGCAAATATGGGCTCAAGAGCAGAACTCATTTAAAGTTTCTTTTTCCTTTTTTCCCTCCGAAGAAGTGTGAGAAATCTGCTCCTTTGTTGAGATCAGCAAATGAGTGGATTTTGCCTAATTTGGGTGAAGATGATGCAGGACTGGAGAGCACCACTAGGCCAATTGGGTCCTCACCAAATGGGATTTTCTAAGCCACCCAATAGACAGCCTCTAGAAGAGCTGTTGAATTTTTATCCATAGAGATGGTCTCTGGTCTCTGACAAACCAAGCATTATATCAGCGCCCTCTTACCTATCAATGCAATAATACAAAAAGAAAGTGCAATAAGCTATGCTTTCTTTAGTCAGAGACACGCTGCACTTCAAAATAAGCGCTTCCCTGAGCAGGCAACAGTGAGACTCTGAGGATTAACAATATATATATCTATAGATTTTGTTAATCCCCAAACAGAGTCTCACTGTTGCCTGCTCAGGGAAGCTCTTATTTTGAAGTGCCAGGAGCACAGCAGAATTCATCCAACTGTTAAAAAAGACAACACTGTATAACTCCCCTAGTATTGTAGCCAATAATAAATAATATATGGTGTTGGTTTTACTTTGGGATAACAATTAATATTATATTTAAAAATACGCCCTTTATTGGTGCTCGTTATAGATCAGCTGTGGTCCCTGACCTTGTTTCTAATGAGAGGTGAGCGCGTTCTTATGGTCAGTACAAGGGGGACAGACATTGAACGCCCTAAAGTCGCACAGCCTTCAGTTCCCTATCAGGTTAGCCTAGCTTTAATATTTTCGTGATTTCCTTTTTTTTTTCATTTACTGTATGTTTCCTCTAGGGTCCAGCATTAAGTGCCAGCAGTAAAAAGATGTTAGAGTGGTTACAAAATAAATCTCCCAAGAAAGAAGAATCGCGCAGCAGCATCCAGTCACCTAAGTTGTCACAGTTTGGGGCGCCGCCTAAGAAAACCAGTGCAGGATTGATGCAGCAGTGGCTAAAGAAAGAAGATGGAGAGCCTTCACCAAAAAGAGCAAAGAAGTAATTTTACAGGCGAGCAAAGTACCTGAAAGAAAAATTGTGGTCATTTAGCCAATTCCACTGCATTAAAGGGACACACACACAATATTACTTTATGTAAAATAGCTTTGCTCAGTTCTATATCTCCTGTCATATTGAGCAATGGAACAGAGTGGGGAAAGTGTCATGAAACTCCCTCTGCTGCAGTGAATCCAGTTTTTGCTATTTTTCTCTGGCCCTTGCAGGGGCTAAACAGGGGCTCTCTGCTATCACATTCATTTCTCCAGGGCAGTCGGAGCACTTTTACATTGTTATGGGGGGTTATATGTCCCCTTTAAATGCACTTTTTACAGCCAGGCTGCCATCTATGAAAGAAATGCCAGACACTCTTAATTTCTTTAAGTGTTTTGTGGTATTGGGGGGTTAGTTATGCCAGATCCATGTCTCACATGGAAGAGCATCAGTATTTTAACGTTACAGTTGCACTAAGGTAATTGGTGCCCTGAGAAATACCAGTGTTGCTTCTCTTCCTGCATTAATTTGCAGACATGACTTTATACTTTACACACTGTATAAAGAGATACATAGAACTATTTCAGGTTGACTCGTTTGTCAGCAGATGTCATGCAAATAAAGTTCATTAAAATTCAGAACTGGTTTGACTACTCCATGCTGACAAAGTATTGATTTATCCTGCTCTCTTGTTCAAATTTACCCAAAGTAAACATTAGATGATTTTAAAAAAAATTAGATGATTGCTGTGAATAAAAGGTGAAGTAAAGCCTAACGAAAGAAGTAGCTAGAAATGTTGTACATTATGTTTTGGGTTTCTGTACCAGCCCAAGGCAACCACAGCCCTTTAGCAGTAAAGATCTGTGTCTCCAAAGATGCCCCAGTAGCTCCCCATCTTCTTTCCTGCTGATTCACTGCACATGCTCTGTGCTGCTGTCACTTACTGAGCTTAGGGACCCACTCACAATATACAGTACACATAGAATAGAAATGTCACAATATAAGGCTGATTAGTAATTAATACAGATAATTACTACATGGCAGCACAGAAACCAGTGCAATTAGCATCAGAATTTAACAATCAGCCCTGTAACGTCATCTTATATTATAGACCAACCTCATTTTCTGCTGGATAATTAGTGACGACCCCTAAGCTTAGCTTCTCAACAGCTGCTCAGAGCCCACTGAGCATGTGAGTGTCACAGACACTTTCCAAGATGGTGACCCCCTGTGACAAGTTTGAAGTCCTGGATCATTGCTGCTATTGACAAGCTGAAACTTTAGGCTGGTGCAATAAAGTCCGTAAATAAAATATGGCATTATTAGCCATATTCATTCATAGGGGTTAATTCTCCTTTAAAAGCAATGTTTTTGGATGATACACACAGTCCAAAAAGGTTATATCAGAGACGGGCAACCTGCACGGTGTATATTTGCAGCCAGGAAATAGTCTGGCCAAAATGTCCCTACAGCACAAACAGATTCATCTGCATGTGGTTCCCTTATTGCAGTGTCCGTGTGTGAGATGCAGGAGCTGTGCCTGTGTTTCTGCTACAGATCATTCCCCACATATAGTCCCTGAGCTCAAAACTCTTTCACAGCTGCACCATAGAACACGTAACTGTCATGGCCGAGTCTTGGGCTAGAGTCCTGCGCGGGTCCATTTTTTGGAACCCGTACCTGCAATCCGCAAACCCGACCCACAACCCGCATTCTTACTCACTTGGCCCCGCTACCGACCGGCAAGTACCTTATCCGCGACCCGCTGACCATCAGGAAGTGCTGTCGTAAACCAGAAGTGACATCATGGGAAGTAGGCATGGTCAGAAAAGGGGGAGTAAAACAGGAAGTGCTGTCATTGTAGCAGGAAGTAGATATGATCAGAAAAAAATGGAGTACAAATCGCTACTGAGAAGACCCGCGGCCCGACCTGCAGAACCACATCTATACCCCCACCCGGAACCTCTACCCGCAAACCCACAGGGTACCACAGGTTTTTGCGGGTAACCAGCGGGTACCTGACTCGATGCAGGACTCTATCTTGGGCACACCAACATATTGCAGACATTATGCCTCACTCACTTCAGTCCCTGCTCCAGTGGAGCTTACAATCTAAGGTCCCTATCACATTCGCAGGAGCCAATTTCATGTTTTTGGAGTTTGGAAGGAAGTAATAAATGGTCATGTTACTATTCTGTCTGATATCATCAGGTTAACAGCTGCCAAGGGATATCAATGCCGTGATCATTTAATTGCATGTAGTAACTGTCCACCAATTATTTACAATTAAAATGCCCCATAAAGTCTTTTGTTTTCCTGCCCAGATACAATGCTGTGAGCTGTCTCATAGAAAGGAGTTTTTAAAACAACCATGTTTTTTGGTTTCCCTGCCTTCCCCATCTAACCTGCTTCTTAAAGAACAAGTAACAGCAATCTGTCTTATGAGAATTCTGGGATAAAAGGTGCATGGCCTAAATCTTTCCATCTCCATGTTGTACACACCAGGCTCATCCTTCCCCAGGGCTGCCTTCAAAATCTTCTGGACCCCCTCCCCACCCACTAGTACAAAGGCCTAAAATAGTAAATAAAATAATGACACTTATGTACAGGTACCTACTCTAACCGATACTGCATTTGGTTTTAGAATTTTTCTGCATTTCTGATGTACAAATAATAACCGTTAGGTCTAAAAATAACTAGTCCTAATAAGGTGAATGGAAGATGGAAACTTGTCTCCTGCTGAAAATCTGCACTACTGCTGGGCAACAAGTATCCTACAAATGATTTCCCCCATCTAACTTGCATGTCTAATATAAAAAAAAACAACTGGTGGCCAGAAGATTCATAACAGGATTTAAAAAAAAAATGCTCCGACAAAAAATGGTAGCCAGGGCTCCCTACAAATTACAGAAAAATAAAAAAATATTGGTGGCCAGCGCTCCCTACAAGTTATAAAAAACATTTGCTCCCAACAAGTTAAAGAAAAAATTGGTGGCCAGGGCTCATTTCAAGTTATAGAAAAATAAAAACATTGGTGGCCAGGGCTCCCTACAAGTTATAGAACAATTTAAAAAAAAAACTTGATGGTCGGGGCTCATTTCAACTTCTAGAAAAATAATTAAAAAATTGGTGGCCATGGCTCCCTACATGTTATAGAAAAATAAATAACATTGGTGGCCAGGGCTCCCTACAAGTTATAAAACAATAAAAAAAAATGGTTGTCGGTTCATTTCAAGTTCTAGAAAAAATAATTAAAAAATTGGTGGCCAAGGCTCATTCCAAGTTATAGAAAAATAAAAACATTGGTGGCCAGGGCTCCCTACAAGTTATAGAAGAAAAAAAACCATTGGTGGCCAGGGCTCCCTACAAGTTATAGGAAAGTAAGCATTGGTGGCCAGGGCTACTTACAAGTTACAGGAAAAAAAAATGGAGGCTATGGATCCCTACAAGTTACAGAAGAACAAAAAACACTGGTGGCCAGGGCTTCCTACAAGTTACAGATAAACAAAAAACACTGGTGGCCAGGGTTTCCTACAAGTTGCAGATAAACAAAAAATCATTGGTGGCCAGGGCTTCCAACAAGTGACTTTAAAAAAAAAAAACCCATTGAAGGCCAGGACTTCCTACAAGTTACAGATAAACAAAAAATCATTGGTGGCCAGGGCTTCCAACAAGTGACTTTAAAAAAAAAAACCCAATGAAGGCCAGGACTTCCTACAACTTGCAGAAAACCAGAAAACATTGGAGGCCAAGGCCCTCTACTAGATATTGTAAAAACCACAATGGTGGCCAGGGGTTTAAGAACATTAGTGTTCAGTGGAACTTACATGTACAGTTAACCGAGGGTTCTTACTCATTCCTAGCGATGTCTTCACTCTCCTCATTGGTCTCCTTCTCTGGCAGAGGCTCCAGCGGCTTCGGCTTTTTTGTCTCCGGTGGTTTCACTTTTTTCCAGCAGCAAAGTCCTTCTCCAATCGAATTTGAACTATTCCCTAGTCGAAGTACACAAAAAATAGCTCATTCGAAAATTCACCTTGACCTTTGATAAATCTGCCCCCATATGTATACAAGGGTCGCAGCGAAGCGGATTATCCGCTGACCTCTAATTAATTTTTCCAGCAGGCAAGAGGTGAGAAGGGCCTGTATTGGTTTAGGTCAAAGGGTCCCCAACCTTTTTCACCCCTGAGCAACATTCAGATGTAAAAAGAGTTGGGGAGCAACACAAGCATGAAAAATGTTCTTGGGGTGCCAAATAAGTGCTGTGATTGGCCATTTGGTAGCCCCTATGTGGACTGGCAGCCTATAGGAGACTCTGTTTGGCAGTACATATGGTTTTTATACAACCAAAACTTGCCTCCAAGCATGGAATTCAAAAATAAGCAACATGGGGTAGTTAGTGACTCGTGAGCAACGTTACTCATGAACTACTGGTTGGGGATCACTGGTTTAGGTAAATGGGGCCCTGCCTTTCCCTCCCAGGGCCAGATCATTAAGTTCTTCACTGCTTTCTTTATAGTGCCACTCCTAATTGTACTTTATTAAGGATATAACAAACCATAACGATTTATTTACATTGCGTTCCTTGTGATTGTTCAGCGTTGCCACGAGATGGCATTAAAATTCAGTTACAGTCACAGAAATTCTCTGCCTTGTGATTCGAAAACCCATTTTGTATCAGAAAATCTGTCATTACATCTATTAACATAAAAGCAACCCCCAGGAAGATGAAAACAAATAAAAAATACAATGAACCCAGCATGCAAGATGCAGCAGGATCTAAACCTGTGTATAATAAAAAGCACAAAAAAAAATTAAGCACTAAATGCATACCTCCCAACTGTCCTGTTTTTAGAGGGACAGTCCCGCTTTTGACAGCTCAACCCACAGTCTCTCATTTGTACTGGAAAGTCCAGTTTTTCGCTACACTGAACAGACAGACAAAGAAACAATGTTTCTAACTTAATTGGCTTATGGTAGAGAGCCCAGAACAGCCACAGCTTCAGATAAGATACTTTTGTAACAATTTTGAGATACGCAAATTGTAACAATATAAGATAACAGGTCCCTTGGGAGAAGTTAGACTCACAGCTTAAAGGGCAATTCACCTTCATTAGCAAAACTGTAATAACTAGAAAAAAACACAGAAATATGTTCAAACTTTCATAACCTGCCTAATGTTGTAAAATGAATGTGGTAATTAGGAGTGTGGCCACAAAAATGGGCGTGGTCAAGAAAATGTTGCCGAGCCATGCGCGCCAACTTTTTTGTCCCTCTTTTTATTTCTGAAATGTTGGGAGTTATGTTAAATGTCACTATCTGTTGGGGAATGCACAAGCTGACACACTTGCTATGGGAGCCAAAGCTCATTGGCCCAGCTCTGTGACACCAGCTCTGTTTTTGCACTAAGTCCCTCCCTGGTACTTATGAACTTGAACCAAATGGATCACAAGTCTATTGCAAAGCCTCCACTGGAGTCCATAGCTGCACAGACATGAATGAGAGCACTGCTGGGGGGTTACCTCTGGATCAGGTACAGGGGAGCAATTTGGGAAGAAAGAGATTGCAGTGGGTATGAAGAGGGGAAAGAGACCCTGTGGTGGGTTTAGTTCTTTGGGTGGAGGGAGTGTCAGGTTGAAAGCTCTCCCTGAGGTTTTTTTGCAGGGGGGCCCAATACAACTTCATTATGTTGCTGGTTCTCAGACAATGGTGTAATGGGTTACCCACCTTGATAATCTCTTGGGGGTGGGAACCCAGTGAGCAACTTCTCACAGTCCAACCCCCCCTCGTGACTCTGACTCCTGCCTATTTTTGTCAGGCAGACAATTTAAAGGAGATATTCGGTGTAAAAAATAAGAATGTACCAGTGTGTTATACTTATTTAGATGTGCTTAAAAAGGTAGTGTTTCAGGCTGATTTATTGAATATTTTTGCAAAAACTCTAATAACACCTCCCTTCCCTTCCACTTCCTGCTCCCTGAATTCCCAGGCTGTGCAGGGGAACCAGCTGCTCTCAGCTCACTGCACTATAGGACAGGAACCAATCAGCAGCTAGCAGGACTTGATAGGGAACTAAAGCCTGTCTGCGCTTGTGTGACTGCAGTGCTGTGATTGGCTGCCCCCCTCCTATTGTGCTTCTGGCAGGGACTATTAGGGCACGCCCACTCCTCACTTGACACACAGACAAGGACCAGAAAACATATGGCAACTTCCAGCAGCCCCTGTAGCTTTCACCAGAACCCAGGGATTGTCAGTCTGGGCCTGAGCTCCATCCCTAATGAACAAGTGTGTCCATAATAAAAAAGGACCAGAACTAGAAATAATCCTCTCACTACTCTTAGGTGAGTTCCAGAAGTGTCAGAGTGTTCAAGTGGCCCTAACCTTCCTTCTGAATCCAGTGGCCCGTCATTACCTCTTGGGCGCGCCCTTATTATCAGCATCAGCTTCACCTTCATCGCACGCCGCTTCCCTCGCTTTCTCTTCTACAGCAGTCGCCCCGGCCAATCACCGGCAACAGCGCCGATATGCAAATGACGGATGAAAATACTGTCCAATGAAAACGGGGCAATGCGTCTGAGCTCTCGCCAATGCGAAGCGGCGCCTAAGGGCAGGGGGTATAAATGACAGAAGCGGGCGGGACTTGTTGTCATTGCAGAACGGAGTATCGCTGAGGGTGGAAATGTGCTGATAGTGACAGGAGAGCGAGACGCGGCGGGGCCTGAGGAAGATTTGAAGCGTCAGGTAACGGTAACGCTCACTGTATGTCCCCCGCTGTGGAGCCCGCGCTATAACACCGCCTCCTTTCTCTCCGTGAAGCATGTCAGGCCGTGGGAAGTCCGGAGGGAAAGCCCGAGCCAAGGCCAAGTCCCGCTCCTCCAGAGCCGGACTCCAGTTCCCCGTAGGCCGCGTCCATCGGCTGCTCCGGAAGGGAAATTACGCGGAGCGTGTAGGGGCCGGGGCCCCGGTGTACCTGGCAGCGGTGTTGGAATATCTGTCCGCCGAAATCCTGGAGTTGGCCGGGAACGCTGCCCGCGACAACAAGAAAACCCGCATCATCCCCCGGCACCTGCAGTTGGCAATCCGCAACGATGAGGAGCTCAATAAGCTGCTGGGAGGGGTCACCATCGCTCAGGGGGGAGTCTTGCCCAACATCCAGGCCGTGCTGCTCCCCAAGAAAACCCAGACGTCCAAAAAATAATCCTCTGACAATTGGGGTCTGTACATTTCTGCACCCGGAGAGCTCCCTCCTTTCTACAGCAATGGCTCTACTGGCTGCTGTACATTCATCTTTGGCAGAGAGCCCTCCAGCTGTGGATGAAATACTTTATCTTGTGTTCTGATTGGAGGGATCAGAGAGTTGTAGTTCAGCCATAGTCAATGGTTGCTGGTTAATCACCTCAAGCCTTGTCTTAAAGTGATACTGAGAGAAGGCTGTGGACATTTGACTTGATGCAGTAGAGCCAATCCGGTGGCCGACTTCCTATGAAACAAACTGATGAAGAGGAGCCCAAAATACGGGCACTGATCCCTGGGAGTCATTATTGTGTACGAGTCTGACACTACTGTGTCCCTTATAATGTGCACTGCTGTCTGTCTGACTGTATCTCTTTAAGGGCAGAGACAGTTGGGGAGATTAGTAGCCTGGCGACAAATAGTCTCTTCTTCGCTTGCACTTTTATTGTGTCAGGGTTGAAAACCGTGATTTTGGTGGAAATTGTTTGCACATTTCAAGTAAATTTTTGGTAGAATATTTTTGCGCTAATGTATTTTTTTTTGGTCCAGCTTTGGGTATCCAGACAGCGGCGCAAACCATATTAATAGGGTCTTAAGGACTGATAGGGGGACACGGGGGGGGGCTGATTTACTCAAATTAGACTTTTTATGTTTTTGTCGCAACTGACAAAAAAATCATGAATCTGAGTAAAAAAAAAAATATTGAATCCGAAAAATATCAAATTATAATGAAAATTGGCAGCTCAATTCTGGTGAGCTTCTAATGACGTCAATGGGAAGTTTATTTTCAAAATTTTATTTGAAGTTTTTTTCTAATGAATTCAAGATTTTTACCGACTCAAAATCACTTTTTTTTTTGTTTGGACGGCTTCTGGAAATTTTCAGAACAGAATCTTTGATCCAACCCTGGAAAACACTGGATTATTTATCTCAATCGCCCAATGACTTGCCGTATATGGCCCAGTATGGGCAAAATCATCCAAAGTGTCCAACCCAATATGGACTTGTATGGTCGTCTTAAACAGGGTTGCTCACCTTTAAATTAACTTTTTAGTATGATGTAGAGAGTGATATTCTGAGACACTTTGCAATTGGTTCTCATTTTTTTTATTTGTGTTTTTTTTGAGTTATTTTGCTTTTTATTTGGCAGCTCTCTTTAGCAATTTGGTTGCTAGGGTCCAAATTTCCCTAGTAACCATGCATTGATTTTAATAAGAGACTGGAATATGAATAGGAGAGGCCTGAATAGAAAGATAAGTAATGAAAAGTAGCAATAACAATACAGAGCATTTGTTTTCAGATGGGGTTAGTGACCCCCCCACCCCATTTTGATAACTGTACAGAGTCAGAAGAAAAAGGCAAATAATTTTAAAAAAAAATAACGGAAGAGAAGAGGAGAATAAGCAAGTGCTGGATTTTTTTAACAGAAGTTGTATTTGTGTGATGTGCAGATTAGCCAAATCGGCAAGGAAACCAGTCCATGGTGTTCATTTAGACAATAGAAATCTGAACTAGTAGTAGGGAGGCACCGAATTCACTATTTTGGGATTTGGCCAAAGCCAGAATCCTTCATTAAAGATTCAGCCCAAACTGAATCTGAATCCCAATTTGCTTATGCAAATGAGGGTTGGGATGTGTTAAAGTGAACCACATATTAAGGTGGCCAAACATAGGGAGACCTGCTGCTGCTTTGGCAACCTCACCAAATGAGCATATCTCTCCCTGATATCTCCACTTTGAGGTGGGCTGATCCGATCATGGGCCGTAGGGCCTAACGGTTGGATCACAATGAGAAGAATACAGGTAGTCAAATTGAGGACCGCACTAATAAACTGATGTGGTTCTCAATCCAATGGGATTAAACACCACCCTTTCGACATCTGCCCGAATTTCAGACAGCTATTTATTGGGGAAACCCATCGGGGACCTTAACACGTGTGGTTTATAAATTCTTTGCTTCCTTTGTATGCGGGATGAAAAGTCACATGATTTTAAGGATTTGATTCAGCCAGGCACTTGGATTCGGAAGAATCTGAATCTTACTGAAAAAGGCAGAATCCTGAATGGTATTCTAAATTCAGTGCATGCCTAATTAGTAGTGATGGGTGAATGTATTCGCCAGGCATGAATTTGTGGTGAATTTCCATTTTTCCCCACCCGTGAATGCTTTCACGAAACTGCTCCAAAAGTTAGCCGGTGAAAAATTTGCTGCGACAAAAAAAATAGTTTCAAAATAGTGCATCAAAATTGTCGCACGTCAAAATTATTCGGACGACCATTGACTTTAATGATTTGGACAAAATAGTAATGCATATAAAAATTGTCGCTCCTGTAAAATTTGTTGTTGACCAACGCAAATTTTTCGGCAAACCAAAACAGGACACATTCGCCCATCAGTAGTGATGGATGAAATAGTAAGCCACAATAAACAGTCAAACTTTAGGATTCAGTTGAATACTGTTGGAATTTGACTGAATCCCAAACCAAGTACAAATGAGCAACGTCTGCCCAAAAATGAATCATTCAAAAAAAAAAAAAAAAACTTTTCTGGTCTAATGGTCTGAGGTTAAGTCATTCTAAGGGTTCCGATTTGGTTTGAACTTACCGTATATACTCGCGTATAAGCCGAGTTTTTCAGCACCCAAAATGTGCTGAAAAACTCTACCTCGGCTTATACGCGGGTCAGCTAAAAAAGGTTGCCGCTTACTCACTGATTGAAGTGTGCAGTGACTCCTCTGTGCTGCCCATACTTCTCCCCACTCGTGGCTTCCTTAGCCCTCAGCCCCTCCCCTCTCAGCTCTCGTCACTCAGTACTCCTCAGCCCTTCCCCTTTGGGAAAATGTGTGCGCATTACCGTATTGCGTGTAGGAGCGCACAAGAGTTTAGAAGAGGAGCGCTCGAGACGTGGATGAGGTGCGCGCTCACTCTGTGATACGAGCACGCACCTGTACAGGGAGCGGAGGCGCGCGTCTTCTCCCTTTGTGACGTGCCCTGGGACTGATTGACAAGAGCTGAGAGGGGAGGGGCTGGAGCAGAATTAAGCGAGGAGGGGGGAGAAGTATGTGCAGCAGCATGGAGGAGTCAGTGCATGCTTCAGATCAGTGAGTAAGCAGCAATGTCCTACAATAATTTCTCACCCCTAGGCTTATACACGAGTCAATAAATTTTTCCAGTTTTCTTAGGTAAATTAGGTACCTCGGCTTATACACGGGTCGGCTTATACACGAGTATATACGGTATTTTCTGCTACAGATACTCATGGAATTACTGCCGATATAACAGAACGTTGCTATACATGTGTCTGTCAACTTGTTTTGAGCCAAATGTTGGACCACCAGAACTAAAAAAAAGTCCTAAAGCCACTGGCCTAGATGTTGCCAAGAGGAAGCCAAATCTCTAATTATAACTATCACCATGACTGGGTATCTACACATTTATATTTCTGAGGAGCAGAGCCCTCTCCTGTCTGTGTTAATCTGTTGTACATCGCTGTGGAACATGTTGGCTCTTTTTAAATATGTGTTAGTTATATTAATCCTTGGTCTAAGGGGAAATGCATTGGGGGAAGTGGTACTAATTCATTCTTTACATTTCATTTCTGTTCTAAGGTTACCTGATCACATCAAAATCAGGGAACACGCAAAAAAAATCCATTGAGAATAATTCAAATGCAATCAGTGACTGGCTACTGTTGGCTGAAAAGTAATCTCCTGAGAAAAGAGACGTCTTGCGATGTTCTGATTTGAAGAGAAATTAGATGACTCTTCTCTGCTCATTAACTTCATTTTCTAATTAGAGCAACATCACAAGACTTTCCTTTGCTTGTGAAATACATTTTGGAGCCTACTGTAGACAGACAGCAGAAATGGCCAATAGCTGGTGCCGTTGTTTCGAATTTGTAAAATCAGCAGCGTAAAAACTAGAAAATATTGTAAATTGCAAAAGGGCTTCAGAGAATCTTCAGTGAATTTATTTTGAGGGTTTCAGTTCCTTCCACGCTATCACTGGCTCCAGGGCTGGGGGTTTTCATACATTCAATCTCCGTTCTGTGCCGTGTTTTAAACTGAAGCAAGATGTCCTGTTTAACTGTACCGGGTCTGTGACTATAATGGTAAATATTGTGTGTTGTGAGGGTGCACTGTCGTGGCTTTAGACGATATTGCAGGAAATAGGAATGTACTAAATGTTGTGTTGTGGATTTGCAGTGTAAGCGTTAGTGCATAATGGGAAACACTGTGCCTGGGATTCCTAGGAACACAACTCTGAATAATGAAATGTATCCGCTTTATTATAGATCAGCGATTTGGGTTAATCTGCTACGGCGTGCGTTAGGGTTAGGGTCAGACTGGGAAAACGGCCAGTGGGCTCCAGCAAAACAGGACCCCCGCTCCCTGCCAGATACTGCAGACGCTCCCAATCCCCAGGGCAAGGAAAAGGTAAACCGCGTGTGGACGGGCAGGCATGTGCATTAGGGGGTGCTTTTTAAGTATTTGTTAATAAACGACACTTGTACGTGTAATTTTGTCTGTCGCCTGCCTGCAGTGTCGGGTGGGTGCCCAGGGCCGACACCAAAGATGTGGAAGCCCCCGATTTCTGTTGCAAACTCCTCCCCACCATGTACCCCCCAAAACTTGTGCTGAAAATCAGTAAATCATGGTCTTCATTATATATATATATATATATACCGTATATATATTATTATTACTTTTTACTCCTTATCTTTCTATTCAGGCCCTTTCCCATTCATATTCCAGCTTCTCATTCAAACCACTGCCTGGTTTCTAAGGTAAACAAGACCCTAGCAACCAAATAACCGCTGATACTCCAATCTGAAGAGCTGCTGAACAAAAAGCTAAGTAGCTGTAAAACTACAAAAGAAAAAAATTAAACCCAATTGCAAATTGTCTCAGAATATCAAAGTCTTCCCCAGGTCCACAAACCATGCAAGAGTTCCTTCCGGAGTTTGTTCCTTCTAATACCTCGGCTTCCTGCCAGGGGAGTTTTTTCTCGAGCATATTTTTTTTTTGGAAAAACCCCACTTAGGAAAAAAAATCCCACCTGGCAGAAAGCTGAGGTATTTGTTGTCCCAGCAGCCGGTTGTTCACCTTTGAGTTAACTTTTATTATGTAGAGAGGGATGAGACAATATGCAATTGGTTTTCATTTTTTATTATTTGTGGTTTTTGAGTTTTATCTCTTTATTCAGCAGCTCTCCAGTTTGCAATTTCAGTAATGTGGTTGCTGGGGTCCAAATGATCATTTACATTGGCCCTTATCTTTCCAATTTCCTAATAAACTGATGCTGGGATGCAGGATTGTACAACATTGATGTTCACCTGCATTGATCTCATTTTAATGAAACAGTCATGAAATGGCCACGACTGGGCATCTCTTAGACACACCCTAGATGTTGAGTTATATAGGCCTACAATCTATTGGAAAGTTTTACATATGCTAAATGTTATATGTGGGTTTACTTCTTGACTGTTGAATCCATAGAATAATTACAGGGGTTGTTCACCTTTAAATAAAATTTTAATATAATGTAGACAGGGATATTCTTAGACCATTTGTATTTGGTTTTCATTTTTTATTATTTGTGGTTTTTGAGTTATTTAGCTTCTTATTCAGCAGCTCTCTAGTTTGCAATTTACGCAATCTGGCTGCTAGGGTCCTAATTCCCCTAGCAACCATGCACCAATTCTAATAAGAGACTGGAATATGAATAGGAGAGGCCTGAATAGAAACATGAGTAATAAAAAGTAGCAATAACGAAACATTTGTAGCCTTACAGAGCATATCTGGAAGCTGGTGGCAAATAAAAACTAAATAAATAATGAAGACCAAAAGCTGCTTAGAATTGGCCATTCTATAACATATGAAAAGTTACTTTAAAGATGAACCTCCCCTTTAAAGGGTTATTATATAAGCTTAAGACACCTACAATTGTACCTACTATTTGTAAAGAACAGAAAACAATGGAAACTGTTTCTGGTATGTGACAAGTAAGAAGCCCCTCTATGGAAGGGGAAGATTGGGAAACCAGAAGGTGGAGGTGCAGACAGAATATGGGAGAAATGAAGGAGGAAGAGAAGGAAATGGAAAAGTGGAGGGTAAAAAGAGCACATGATGTGGAAATTAAGAGTAAGAGATAACGGGTAAGGGCTAGTGTTGAACTGGGCCAGTGGGAAACTGGGCCCTGGCCCTCATGGGCCCCTTCTGGCCCAGACCTGCTGCCCAGAAAGAACTGTGCTGGAGCACTCGCATAGCACAACGTGATCGACGTGCGCACATCAGAACAAGTTCGTGCATTGCGACTTATACTGCTAGCGGCCAGGGATTTGAATGTTGGAGGGGGGCCCAGGACTGCCAGGAGGGCCCCGGTGGGCCCAAAAGGCTCCAGTCCAACCCTGGAAAAGGCAGAGACACACGCTAAGATTTGGGGAGATTTAGTCGCCCGGCGACAAATTGCCTCTTCTTGGGGCGACTAAACAAAAAGCCTTCCCGCCGGCTAGAATCAAAATCATCGATGGGATGGCACGTGGAGTGATTCGTTTTCCGAAGTCGCCCGAAGTTTCCTTGTGAGGCAACTTTGGAAAATGAAGCGTTCTGAGTGCCATTCCGCTGGCCAAGATCTTCGCTGTAGATCTTGGCCAGGGACGATCGTGTCCACTACCAGTTGGCTGTATCGGCCCCGGTTGGTTCTTCTTCTTTCTAGCGGGGGTCTTGGCTGTTGTGGGAGTGGCTTCAAGTTTCTGTGCAGAAGTTGGAGGATCCTCAGGTGCAGTGTCAAAGTGCTGTTCCATTGTCATACTGCTGCGGTCACTGCTCTCTCACTTCTCTGACACACTGAACTGATCTACCCGCCTGCGCCTGTTTTTATATGTAGCTGGCGAATCTTGCTGAGAACAATACTTAAGAAACACAAGTTGCCGCAGTGATGGATTTCCTTAATGGAAGAAGAGCCAGACCCCTTTCCCCAATTGCCAGTACATTGGTACCTCCCACCCTGGTGACTGAGCAGCTTCCAGTTGGCACTGAACAGGGTCCTTACACTGGGTGATAAAAATGGGGTGGAAATATTGGCTCTGAGGTGCCTTAAAGGAGACATGTAGGATAAAGGGAAAAAACCCTAATTTTGTAGTGAATAATTTGGGGTGCTGGTGTCACATTGTGCTACAAATTAATAATATCTTTAAAAATAGCCCCTTTATTGGAGCTCCCTATAGATGTTCTCTGGTCCCTGTCTGTGTTTCAAATGAGGGGTGAGTGTGTCCTAACAGTCCCTGCCACAAGCACAGTAGGAGGGGGACAGCCCTGCAGTCACACAAGCACAGACAGGCTTCAGTTCCCTATCAGGTCCTGCTAGCTGCTGATTGGTTCTGTCCTACAGTACAGTGAGCAGAGAGCCGCCGGCTCCCCTGCACAACCTGGGAATTCAGGGAGAAGGGAGGGATTATTAGGGTTTTTGCAGAAATATTCAATAAATCAGCCTGAAACACTATTTTTTCAAGCACAATTCTTATTTTTTACACAAAATGTCTCCTTTAAACTGGCTGTGTTCATGGAGATTGCAAGTGTATTGTGGGGGGGGATCATTAATAGAGCAAGGACTTTGCGTTGGGCCCTTAGCATCACACACAGGGACCCCTTAGGTATGAATTGGTAAAAGTCATCTTTAAAAATGGCATCTCAATGTTGTACTTTTCTCTGCCCATTAATCACAGCAGCAGCCACAATGGTCTGTATTTTAGAGAAAACATTTAGTTGTTATTCTTACATTATCCACTAGATGGAGGCCTCTCTTCTGTCTTCAGTTTGGAGCTCTTGTTACTGCAAGCAGAATTTATAGCCAGGATACCAACAGCAAGTTCCTGTGATTGGCTGTCTCTTGGCAGCCTCTGATTGGCTGTAATGGATGCAGTTGATTTGAACTGGTTGGTAATGATTTCTGGAATGGTTTCTTTTAGGGCAGGACTACATGGCTAATTCGCCCGCGATCCGACTCGCTGCGCAAAATCGCAGGTGTCGGATGTGGAGGAAACAAGGTAAGTAATGGCAGTGTCGGATCTTGTCGCATTCTTGATGCGACACGACTGTCGGATGCAGAGGCAGCGTGCAGCGTCTGCATTCGACAGTCGTGTCGCATCAATGCTGCCACACGATGCGACAATTGAATTACTTACCTTATTTCCGTCCAGAGCATAATGTGCATGTGCAGTGCCACTGACACTCAATATATGGCCTAACATGATCCAAGATGGGAAGATGCTGTGGGCAACTGTGAACGCCTGGATCATTACTGTTAAGGCGATGCTGAACCTCTCTCCTGGTACACTACATAAAATACAATATTTTTAGCCATATTAATTTTAGGTTTTAGTTCACCTTTAAAGGGCATGTAAAGGCAAAAAAAATAAAATCCCATTTTTACTTTCTTTAATGAAAAAGAAACCTATCTCCAATATACTTTCATTTAAAAATATGTACTGTTTTTATAAGAAACCTGACTGTATGCAGTGAAATTCTCCCTTCATTTACTGCTGTGGATAGGAATTGTCAGATGGTCCCTAACTGTTGAGCAGGGAAACAATCATACTTATGAGCAGCAGGGGGAGCCTCTGCCTTACTTCCCAGCCATGCAGAACTCAAGCAGCTTTGTTTATGACGATCCCTAATCAGCCCAGACCACACTGAGCATGTGCACAGTCTTAGTCTTGCAAAGATGTTTAACAAAGTTACAAGATGGTGACCCCCTGTAACCAACTTTGAAAGCATAAATCATTTGTTTGATTAGGCTTGTGGTGCAGTAAGTTCATGTTTATATTTAGTAACACAAAATACAGCATTTCTAGCCTTATTCTATTTTAGACTTTACATGCCCTTTAAGGTGGCCGATAATATCGTACGAAACAAATTTTCGTCCGATATTCGTTGTGTGTATGGTGGAAAAAGAGCCGACCGATATTGGCAGAAGACTTGGATATCGGTCGGCTCGTCGATCAGGCTGGACGGAAAATTTGGATCGGGTGTCTTTGAAGGCACCTAAACATCGGCCATTGTTAGTGCTGAATCGTCCGATACAGGTAGAATTCTATTGTTTCTTCCCCTATATCTACCTGTATATCGGACGATTCAGCTCTACACGTGTGTATTGAAACAAACTATCTTTCTTGGAAAGATCTTTTCCAAGAAAGATCGTAATTGTTACGTCTATGGCCACCTTTAGAAACACTACTATGTCTAATTCTGGGCAGTGTCATTCTGTGGCTACTAAAGCAAATAAAGTTCTGTCTTGTATAAAAAAAGGGCATTAACTCAAGGGATGAAAACATGATTATGCCTCTTTATAGGTCCCTGGTGAGGCCTCATCTGGAGTATGCAGAGCAGTTTTGGACTCCAGTCCTTAAGAGGGATATAAATGAGCTGGAGAGAGTGCAGAGACTAAGTGCAACTAAACTGGTTAGAGGGAGGGAAGACTTAAATTATGAGGGGAGACTGTCAAGGTTGGGGTTGTTTTCTCTGGAAAAAAGGCGCTTGCGAGGGGACATGATTACACTTTACAAGTACATTAGAGGACATTATAGACAAATAGCAGGGGACCTTTTTACCCAGGGCTGGTCCTATCAAATGTGGGGCCCAATTGGGACCATGTTGGCGGGGGTTCCTACACAGAGTGTTGCTGGCTACTGACACAGCAAGTATTTAGGAAAATAAGGGCATACAGGCACAAAATAGAAAGGAAAGGGGCAGTGCGGGGCCCCCAGAGGTGCGGGCCCAATTGGGCCCAATTGGCCTAAGGCCGGCCCTGTTTTTACCCATAAAGTGGATCACCGTACCAGAGACCTCCCCTTTAGACTAGAAGAAAAGAACTTTCATTTGAACCAACGTAGGGGGTTCTTCACAGTCAGGACAGTGAGGTTGTGGAATGCACTGCCGGGTGATGTTGTGATGGCTGTTTCATTTGGAGGGGTTGAACTTGATGGACTTTGTCTTTTTTCAACCCAATTTAACTATGTAACTATGTACTATAGTTTATATAAACAAGCTGCTGTGTAGCCATAGGGGCAGCCATTCAAGCACAGGATACACAATGGATCACAGATCAGTTCTCAAGAATCCCATTGAATACTACAGAGGTTTTCTGTTACCTGTTGAGTATCCTGTGCCTTTTCAGCTTAAATGGCTGCCCCCATGGCTACACAGCAGTTTGTTATGGGGATTACAGAGTTAATGCACCAATGCAGTCCTTTTTAAACCTGCCTGATAGATATCTAGACAATTTTCAACCAGATATCAGTTGGGCAGGTGAGCCCCATTTAGGGGCCAATATTCTGGCATCTTTTATTAGCCAGTGTATGACTGCCTTTATGTTACCAGATCAACTGACATTCAGGGACACCTAATAAGTGCAGTTCGCATTCAATTCATAGATCCTGTATCAGTTCTTTAAGTGTCTCCTATTTCTCAGATGTAGTTCACGGCCTCACAAGGTTTTCCTTTAACTACAAAAAAAATGAAGACCAATTGAAAGGTTGCTAAGACCAGTATATTCTATAACATACTAAAAGATAGAAATGCAAAGTTCTCCTTTAAGCAGCTTGTTGAAAAAAAAAAAAGTTGAAATTAGCTGTAAATTCATAAATTGGCATGAATAAAGTGTGTTGTGTAAATTAACCCTTACGACACACCCAGGGCTTGGATTGTTTTCAGCCGCTGTCAGACTAACCCTTCACCTATTTAAGTTATACTGTAATATAAAAAATAGAATTATTCCCTTGTATTTATTATACATACAGGGATCATATATTTTATATTTATGGTACTGCCCCTCCCCCTCTATATAGCAAATGAGCCACAGCAACGTTATGTCCACTTATTTTTCCTTACCTTCCATGGGCAGTGAGACAGGGATTCCAGTCCAGGAAAACTAAAGGGTAAAATGCTAGGATTTTCTCTTTTCCTGCTCCTTCCACCTGGCAGCAGGCACCTATCTTTAGCCCCTGTCATGTTCCATTTCAGAAAAAAAATTAAAAAAAAAAAAAGATATTTACAGGCTTCCAGGTAACAGGGCACTTTGAGAACTGCATTTTGTAAGTAAAAAAAATTTAAATTTAAAAAAAAAAATATATACATATACACACGTCCCCCACTAATCTGCACAGTCAGTACTACGAGTTAAAATAAAACTCCCTCCCTGTATCTAATAAAAGGAACCAAGTTTGCCCAGGTGCAATCACCCATCTTATGTATTTTTATTTGTAAATCGCTCCTCGAGGGCAAAGCACTGTACAACAAAACAATAAATTAGTAGTAACAAACAAGGGGTCATTGGAATAAAAAGTAACAATAAGTGCATTATTAGAAATACAATTCACATAAATATAAAATATAATTACAATACAGATTAAGTGCTCAGTGTCAAGGAAACAAAAGGCTAGAGGACCCTAACCCCTAGGGCTTACAGTCTAAATGGGAGGGTAACATACAGACACAATTCAGAGGGGTATTAAGGTGCTGTGAGTTACAGTTTGTTACAGTGTTATATAAGTGCCAGTTCAGGTGTTATCCAGGTGCTCCCAGAGGGAGTCTTTGAGTTTTGTTTTAAAAACACTGAAGGGGGATTCTCTCCTGAGAAATTCAGGAATGGCATTCCAAATATAAGGAGTCGCAAGAGAGAAGGGTTTGATACGGGAAACAGCAGTAGTAGTGGGGGGTACAACCAAGCGGTTGCTCTGAGAGGAGCGGAGGTTTCGGGCAGGAACATATAGAGAGACAAGAGATAAGATGTAGTTATGTGCAGAGGAATGAAGGGCTTTGAAGGTTATGAGGAGGAGTTTATAAGATATTCTTTGTTTTATAGGAAGCCATGATAAGGACTTCAGCAGCGGAGGGGCCTGTACCCTTTTGGTATGAGAGGAGGATAATTCTGGCAGCAATGTTTAATACAGACTGTAGGGGGGAGAGATGGGAGTTAGGGAGGCCAGTTAGTAGAAGGTTACAGTAATCTAGTCGGGATAGGATGAGAGCATGCATGAGCGTCTTGGATGTATCAGGTGAAAGGAAGGGATGGATTTTGGCAATATTGTGCAAGAAAAAGTGACAGGTTTTGACAGTGGTGTTAATATGATCAGAGAAGGAGAGAGAGGAGTCAAAGATTACCCCCAGACAGCGAGCTGAGTTGACATGATTAATGAGCCATCAATAGAGATAGTAAATAGGGGAGTAGGACCAGGCTTAGGTGGAAAGATGATAAGTTCAGTTTTTGTTAGGTTGAGTTTGAGGCGCTGGTTCATCCAATTTGAGATAGCCAGGAGGCAGTTAGAGATCTGAGCCTCTGTTTCAGCTGTTAATGAAGGGGTGGATAAATATATTTGGGTATCATCATCTTATACAATCTTTGCTTTTCAGCAGGCGACCAATAACTACCTGCCGATTGGTTGCTATAGGTTACTGCACCCAGGCAAAGGTAATGTGAATACACAAGCTCACCGATATTGTAATCACGGCATCCGTGTAAAGCTTCGATGTTACATCCCCTGGGCTTGTGAGTTCTCACCGCTCGGCTGAACACGACTGTAGGGCAAGATTTGTTTATTGAGCTTTATAAAATCATTTGGGATTCTTCTCAAACACAGAACCATTACAGACATCACTGTGCAACGTAACCGCTAAGCAGTAACTGAAATCAACAAGAAATATACAAATAGGAAATATGGCTCCCGGCAAGCGAATAAGATGAACATAACAAATCTAAGGCAGGCCCCTCCCACCGCCCATGAGTGACGCTTCCAGTATGGACACGCCCCCACACTACAGGATGCCTTTGCCGTGGCGACAGCTGCTATTCAACCAATGAGAGGCTGCTGGACATTTCAAATGGCACAATAGTATCACATTGTATCAGTGCTTTATAACTGCCACCGACCTGCAGGGAGAGGAGGGAGTGGGAAGAAAAAACTAAATGGATAAAAGCAATCGACTTCAATTAACATTAACCAAAGGGTTAAACAAATGCCAGAAGTGCAACTATACGCACATGAGTTTGGGGAAGAGAGGGAAGAATTGCACAAGTAAAACTGACAGTTAGATGATAAGAAATAAAGGCTTCCTGTTCCAAGGCAAAAAGGCCAGTGACAAGAGAGAAGTCACCCCCATCTCTACAGCTTCAAGCAAGAGCTAAAGCAGGAATTGTTGGTCAGTGCTTCTCCAGATCATCGTGAACTACAACTCTCAGCAGCCCCTGATGTGATCTCCGCACAGAGTTGTGGGCTCAGACAAACAGCAGTTGGATGAATCTATAGATCTAAAGAAGCAGTGACAGGAGGAGCAACTGGGCACATCCAGCTGTTGTTCAACTCACAGCATCTGACAACCAGGAGATTGTAGCTCAACAAGAACACTAAAGGTGGCCATACACGGGCCGATAAAAGCTGCCGACAGACTGTGTCGGCAGCTTATTGGCCCGTGTATGGGGCTTCCCCGATCGAGATCTGGCCGAAAGTCGGCCAGATCTCTATCAGATAGGTTTAAAAACCCCGTTGGATCGCGGCCGCATCTGTTCGTTGATGCGGTCCCGCGATCCGACCGCCCATTTACGAATGCTAGGATCCGATCGTTGGGCCCTAGGGCCCACGATCGGATCTGCCCGATATTGCCCACCTCAAGGTGGGCATATCGGAGGGAGATCCGCTTGTTTGGCGACATCACCAAACGAGCGGATCTATCAATGTATGGCCACCTTCAGTCACCATTTTCACCCTGTGAATAGTCACATAGAAGTGTTAGGGGGTGCTGGGAATTCTCTCTCAATGTTGGGGGAAGACACTGGATGTCCCACCTGTAGCTGTTTTGAGCAAAAAGTCTCAGGCCGGGAGTTATAGTTCAGCAATGGAAAATATTGCAAAATTCATCACAGGGGCGCTTCGTTCTATTACATGGAGACAGTGAGAGATTTATTCATAGAACCGATAGAGCCCCGAGCAACACAAACCGTTAAGTTTCATTTAACTGAGAAGGAAAAGTGAAATCACCAGGAGGGGCAAAGTGTTAGGAAACCCGCAGCATCTCAAACCCCTGAGCCAAGGCTCTTCCTTAATAAACAAACTGTCAGGGGTCCTTTCCACTGTCATCTGTTTTCTTTGCTCTGAGGAATCCCTTTCTCTGCTCTGGGTGAGGATATGAGTCTACACGTCTTCAGCACTAAACCTTCATCTACTGGACGTAGGGTTGCCACCTTTTCTACCAAAAAATACCGGCCTTCCTATATATTTATCTTTTTCCCTATTAATAACATTAGGATCAGCCATAATTTTTACTGGCCAGGCCAGTAAAATACCAGCCAGGTGGCAACCTTAATTGCATGTGAATCAGGGGCAGTGCCAAGTTCTACAGGAAATGTGCCCCAGGCAGCTGTAAAGCCATTACCTAAATCAGTCAGATATGTCCATGCGTAGGGTTGCTAACTTTTCTGGAAAAAAATACCGGCCTTCATATATATTTATCTTTTTTTCCCTATTAATAACATCGGGATCAACCATCATTTTTACCGGACAGGCCGGTAAAATACCGGCAAGGTGGCAACCCTATCTGTGCATCCCAGCCAACTTGACCCAGAGTTACCCAAATGATACGGTTACAAAATGAGAACATTTGGGAAGATGGCAGTCAGTGTATTTTATGAGTTTAATGTCTGCGCTGGGGGAGAAAAGTGACACCGTCCTGGCAGATTTCTGCACATTATTTGTTCATTAAAGGAGACCTGTCACCCACACATGGAAATCTGTATAATAAAAGTCATAGTAACATAGTAACATAGTAACATAGTAAGTAAGGTTGAAAAAAGACACATGTCCATCGAGTTCAACCTTTTTTTTTTTTTTTTTTTATTAACTACCTATCTGCCAGTTGATCCAGAGGAAGGCAAAAAACCCATCTGAAGCCTCTCCAATTTGCCTTAGAGGGGGAAAAATTCCTTCCTGACTCCAAAATGGCAATCGGACTAGTCCCTGGATCAACTTGGACTATGAGCTATTTCCCATAACCCTGTATTCCCTTACTTGCTAAAAAGCCATCCAACCCCTTCTTAAAGCTATCTAATGTATCAGCCTGTACAACTGATTCAGGGAGAGAATTCCACATCTTCACAGCTCTCACTGTAAACAACCCCTTCCGAATATTTAGGCGGAACCTCTTTTCTTCTAATCGGAATGGGTGACCTCGTGTCAGCTGGAAAGACCTACTGGTAAATAAAGCATTAGAGAGATTATTATATGATCCCCTTACATATTTATACATAGTCATCATATCACCCCTTAAGCGCCTCTTCTCCAGCGTGAACATCCCCAATTTGGCCAGTCTTTCCTCATAGCTAAGATTTTCAATACCTTTTACCAGCTTAGTTGCCCTTCTCTGTACCCTCTCTAATACAATAATGTCCTGTTTGAGTGATGGAGACCAAAACTGTACAGCATATTCTAGATGGGGCCTTACAAGTGCTCTATACAGTGGAAGAATGACCCCCTCCTCCCTTGACTCTATGCCCCTTTTAATACAGCTCAAGACCTTATTTGCCCTTGATGCTGCTGACTGGCATTGCTTGCTACAGCCAAGTTTATCATCTACAAGGACTTCAAGGTCCTTTTCCATAATGGATTTGCCTAGTGCAGTCCCATTAAGGGTATAAGTGGATATTTTTACATCCCAGGTGCATGACTTTACATTTATCAACATTGAATCTCATTTGCCACTTAGCTGCCCAGATTGCCAGTTTGTCAAGATCATGTTACAAGGATGCCACATCCTGGATGGAATTAGTTGGGCTGGATAGTTTTGTGTCATCTGCAAACACTGATACATTACTTACAACACCCTCCCCTAAGTCATTAATGAACAAGTTAAATAAAAGTGGACCCAATACTGAGCCCTGGGGGACCCCACTAAGAACCTTACTCCAACTAGAGAATGTCCCATTAACAACCACCCTCTGTACCCAATCCTGTAGCCAGTTTCCTATCCATGTGCAAACGACTTCATTAAGCCCAACAGACCTTAGTTTAGAAAGCAGTCGTTTGTGGGGCACAGTATCAAACGCTTTGGCGAAATCCAAATAGATCACATCTACTGCCCCCCCACTATCCAGAATCTTACTTACCACATCATAAAATGCAATCAAATTCGTCTGACATGACCTATCCTTCATAAAGCCATGCTGATTGTTGCTCATAATGCCATTCATTAGGACAAAATTTTGAATGTGATCCCTTAACAAGCCTTCAAATAATTTGCCCACCACAGATGTCAAGCTTACTGGCCTATAATTGCCAGGCTGAGATCGTAATCCCTTTTTAAATATTGGAATAACATCAGCTTTTCTCCAATCCATATGCACCATACCAGATGACAGTGAATCTAAGAAAATCAGAAATAAGGGCTGGTCTAAAACTGAACTAAGCTCTCTTAGAACCCGGGGGTGTATGCCATCAGGCCCTGGAGCCTTGTTTACATTAATTTGTATTAAAGCTTTTTGAATCATATCCTGAGTCAGCCACTGACTATATTGAGCTGAACCATTCGTGCAGTTATTAAGTGAGCCTGTGAACCCAGACTCCTGTATTGTATACACTGAAGAAAAGAACTGATTTAACACATTTGCCTTATCTGTATCTGTTACAACCATACTGGTACCATTATTTAATGGAGCAACACTCTCAACCTGCATCTTTTTACTATTAATATATTTAAAAAACTTTTTAGGGTTAGTTTTCACCTCCACCGCAATTAACTCTTCATTTCTTTTCTTAGCCTTCCGGATTGCTGATTTACAACATTTATTACAGTGTTTATATTCATTAAATGCAGCTTCTGTCCCTACAGATTTGTAGTTTTTAAATGCCTTTCTCTTCTCTCCCATTAACTTCTTTACTTCTGTATTAAGCCACACAGGATGATTCTTAGAGCTTCTACGTTTAGTCCTTAAGGGAATAAATTGAGAACAGTAATGATTTAATATCATTTTAAAGGACAACCATTTCTGTTCTGTGTTTTTAGCTGAAAACCTAATGCCCCAATCAATGCTCTGTAGGGCAGCCCTCAAGGCACTAAAATTAGCTTTTGCAAAATTCATGGTTTTTGTTGCCCCAGTATATTTTTGTTTTTTGCACCAGACATTAAAAGATATAACCTTATGGTCACTATTACCCAGGGGTTCAATGACTTGCACATTTGCTATAAGTTCTGGGTCATTTGAGATCACTAAATCAAGAATAGCATTTTTTCTGGTAGGCTCCTCAACAACCTGTGCTAAAAAATTGTCGTGCAATAAGTTTATAAACTTGTTCCCATTAACTGATCTAGCAGTACCGTTGCTCCAGTCAATATCTGGGTAATTAAAATCCCCCATTATCATTACTTTACCTAAACTAGTAGCCTTTTCTATTTGCATTAGGAGCTTTGTCACTTTCTCCTCACTTACATTAGGGGGTCTATAGCATACGCCTACAATTAATTTGCTGGATTCTTTACAATTGGTGAAGAACTCCACCCATACGACTTCTGCCCCCTCATTTTCTAACATAATCTCCTCCTTTATATTAGCTTTTAAATCCTGCCTAACATACAGACATACCCCTCCTCCTTTTCTATTGCCTCTGTCCCTCCGAAACAAAGTATAGCCACTGATATTTACTGCCCAGTCATGCGACTCATTCAGCCATGTTTCGGCCACACCAATCACATCATATTTTCCTTCCATCACCAGCAGCTCCAGCTCTCCCATTTTACCAGCCAGACTTCTTGCATTTGTAAACATACATTTAATACTGGCACCATATTGAACATATGACATGTGGTCCTCCCTCTCCTTAACAGTATCCCCAGCCAAATCTCCTCCCCCATTTTCCCTTTCTTTGCCCACTATCTCATCTAACCTGTCTACCACTGAATCTTTTACTGAACCCTCCCCCCCCACACCTAGTTTAAAATCTCCTCCAACCCTCTAGCCATCTTCTCTCCCAAAACAGTCCTTTTAAAATTAATCATGAAACCCAAATTCTTTTTTTCAGTAAAACAACCATACTGGAAATAAACTCATACCCGTCAATCATATATTGTCTGCCCCTCCTCTATGCCTTAGGCAGGGAATTACTTTCACTTTCCATTCAGCACTTCTTAGATATCACTGCCCTTCCCACATTCCTCCTCTGTCTTCAGCATTGATTTCTGTAGCCAGTGCATTGGCATCAGGTGCCCCATTTTGGTGCATAAACAAGATTTTGGCACTTGTCTTAATAACAGTGTCCACAAAATGGCTGCTGCCTGTTTGATTTGATTGTGATTTACAAGACTAAAAGAAAGAAGTTTGAAATCATGTATATAGTTCAAGTGAAGTTTATTTTGCTTGAGTAACATCATAAAACAGGATTTGGAATTATTTTTTACAGTGACAGGTCTCCTTTAAACAAAACCTTAGGCTTGCAGCTGAACCTTCCCAATCAGAGGTAGATTTTAAAATTGCATTCCTCTACACCTCTCACACCTGCTGCCCCGCACACTAACCCCCGTTGCTTGTACTCTCCAACCCCTATATTCTCACACCTCTTACCTCCTGCAGTTCTGCTGCATTTTCCATGATCACGGAGTACTAGGTCTCAGTTCAAATGCGGCCAGCGGACAACATACCTCCCCTAGCAATTTGCCGCCCAGGCCCAGATTTATGGAGAGGCCACCTGGGCCTATGGCAACAGGATTTCAGGTTGTCCAACACAGCATTGGTTCAGAAACACTGGGGAGGCGCAAGAGATACGATAGTCGATTTTCTGTAGGCCAATCACCATTGCTCTGGTCCCAATGGTGAAAATTTGATTGAATAAAAGGGAGGGGATGAAGCGACGAATGACAGTGGGCCTTGGGGCGCTAGCTATGTAAAGCCGACCCTGCCTGCCCCCAAATCCAGGTCTCTTCCCAACTGCAAATACATTCATTGCTGCAGTTATTTTTCTATATTTTTTTAGCTTTCCAGAAAAGAATATAAAAAGCCAAGGGAAGCTACCCGACAGACCCAGATTGGACGGATTGCAGGCAGTTAAAGCGATTCTGACACCTTTTTTTTTTTTTTTTTTTAACACTGCTTGTGGATTTCTGATGGTGTATTGATCTTAGCTGTGGTTTTTTTTTTTAAAAACGAAATTTCCCTTACTTTTGCCAAGCGATCTTCAGTGCAGCCTTTGGGGCATCCATTTTGGATAGTCCATTCAGAGCTTCCGCTTCTCAACGCGTCCTGTTTGAAGTAAATCCGCCGACAGCCAATCGGATGCGTCTTAGTTATGCTACAGATTCTGCCCTTACTGCTTCAGCGTCGCGCGTGACGTCATCACGCATTGCGCCGCACCATGTGACTTTGGCGGCCAATAGGAAACTACTATACCGGCTTTCAGTGTTATAGGCACGAAATTCGAACTTTTGAAAGCAGTTGAAACATTGTTGCCTATTGTAAGTATGTATGGCAATTCACTGCACTCACTGACACATATTTAATACACTTTTAATACATATTATACCTTTTCTGGACACAAATCTTTTAGGAGATATTTTATTGGAATAAATGACAGCCAGGCAGCATTTCAAGAGATAACATTATTATTTTATATGGCTGTCTCCTTATTCACATACTTCTATGGAAATTTCATGACACAATTAATTCTGCAGAATAACTTTTATTACAAGCTTACAGCTTTCCATATATAAGTTTATATACAGTATATACTGTATGTATGTTACTTTTTTTCGTTAAATTCTCTCTTTATAGATCATTTATTATTTTCTATATTTAAATTAAACTTTTCAATTGGTTTTTTTTTTTTTTTTATTTTGATAGTTTTGCATTTATTTGTCATCAGTCTTTTTTTTCCAAATCGGGGTTATAGACCCATGTAAATACAAAATATCTGTAAGATGAGACATGTCATTGCTAATTATTCTTTTCAGGCCCATTACTATTTTTTTTAACTGCCTCTTTATCAAATTAATGTCTGGTTGCTATGTATATTTGGATCCTAACAACCAGATTTTTAAATATGTAAACTGGAGAGCTGACCAATAAAATAATTTAACATGTAAAGCCATCTCTTTTTTAAAACAAATTTCAAATTGTTCCCAAATATCACTCGATGTTCAGCACACAAATTTAAAGGAACGGTATCACCCAAAATTTTTTAATGTTTGTTTTTATTTTTTGTACTGTGTTTGATTCAGAATCACTATTGTAGTTCATAGATCGCTATTTAGCAAAGGTGTAAAATTTAAAAAGGCTATATGGCACAGGTTGATTAGTGAATAAAAGATAACACCATTATGTTTTACAGAGCTTATCTGCTGTGTTGATATACTACTGAGCCTTTTCTACTTTGAATGG
Source organism: Xenopus petersii (assembly GCA_038501925.1). Lineage (NCBI taxonomy): Eukaryota > Metazoa > Chordata > Amphibia > Anura > Pipidae > Xenopus > Xenopus petersii. The sequence continues at coordinate 140,467,227 of CM076678.1, read as the reverse complement.
CTGCCCCCATGGCTACACAGCAGCTTGTTTATAGAAACTATAGTAGTACTTATCTGTTATCTACTGTGTATCCTGTGCTTGAATGGCTGCCCCCATGGCTACATAGCAACTTGTTTATATCAACTATAGTAGTACTTATCTGTTAACTACTGTGTATCCTGTGCTTGAATTGCAGCCTGTTTATATCAACTATAGTAGTAATTATCTGTTATCTACCGTGTATCCTGTGCTTGAATGGCTGCCACACAGCAACTTGTTTAAATAAACTATAGTAGTAATTATCTGTTATCTACTGTGTGTCCTGTGCTTGAATGGCTGCCCCCATGGCTACACAGCAGCTTGTTTATATAATCTATAGTAGTACTTATCTGTCATCTACTGTGTGTCCTGTGCTTGAATTGCAGCCTGTTTATATCAACTATAGTAGTACTCATCTGTTATCTACCGTGTATCCTGTGCTTGAATGGCTACACAGCAACTTGTTTATATCAACTATAGTAGTAATTATCTGTTATCTACTGTGTATCCTGTGCTTGATTTGCAGCCTGTTTATATCAACTATAGTAGTAATTATCTGTTATCTACTGTGTATCCTGTGCTTGATTTGCAGCCTGTTTATATCAACTATAGTAGTACTCATCTGTTATCTACCGTGTATCCTGTGCTTGAATGGCTACACAGCAACTTGTTTATATCAACTATAGTAGTAATTATCTGTTATCTACTGTGTATCCTGTGCTTGATTTGCAGCCTGTTTATATCAACTATAGTAGTAATTATCTGTTATAGACCGTGTATCCTGTGCTTGATTTGCAGCCTGTTTATATCAACTATAGTAGTACTCATCTGTTATCTAATGTGTATCCTGTGCTTGAATGGCTACACAGCAACTTGTTTATATCAACTATAGTAGTAATTATCTGTTATCTACTGTGTATCCTGTGCTTGATTTGCAGCCTGTTTATATCAACTATAGTAGTAATTATCTGTTATCTACTGTGTATCCTGTGCTTGATTTGCAGGCTGTTTATATCAACTATAGTAGTACTCATCTGTTATCTACCGTGTATCCTGTGCTTGAATGGCTGCCACACAGCAACTTGTTTAAATAAACTATAGTAGTAATTATCTGTTATCTACCGTGTATCCTGTGCTTGAATTGCAGCCTGTTTATATCAACTATAGTAGTACTCATCTGTTATCTACCGTGTATCCTGTGCTTGAATGGCTGCCACACAGCAACTTGTTTAAATAAACTATAGCAGTAATTATCTGTCATCTACTGTGTGTCCTGTGCTTGAATGGCTACATAGCAACTTGTTTATATCAACTATAGTAGTACTTATCTGTTATCTACTGTGTATCCTGTGCTTGAATGGCTACACAGCAACTTGTTTATATCAACTATAGTAGTAATTATCTGTTATCTACCGTGTATCCTGTGCTTGAATGGCTGCCACACAGCAACTTGTTTAAATAAACTATAGCAGTAATTATCTGTTATCTACTGTGTGTCCTGTGCTTGAATGGCTACATAGCAACTTGATTATAGCAACTATAGTAGTACTTATCTGTTATCTACTGTGTATCCTGTGCTTGAATTGCAGCCTGTTTATATCAACTATAGTAGTAATTATCTGTTATCTACCGTGTATCCTGTGCTTGAATGGCTGCCACACAGCAACTTGTTTAAATAAACTATAGTAGTAATTATCTGTTATCTACTGTGTGTCCTGTGCTTGAATGGCTGCCCCCATGGCTACACAGCAGCTTGTTTATATAAACTATAGTAGTACTTATCTGTTATCTACTGTGTGTCCTGTGCTTGAATGGCTGCCCCATGGCTACTCAGCAGCTTGTTTATATCAACTATAGTAGTACTTATCTGTTATCTACTGTGTATCCTGTGCTTGATTTGCAGCCTGTTTATATCAACTATAGTAGTACTCATCTGTTATCTACCGTGTATCCTGTGCTTGATTTGCAGGCTGTTTATATCAACTATAGCAGTACTCATCTGTTATCTACCGTGTATCCTGTGCTTGAATTGCTGCCACACAGCAACTTGTTTAAATAAACTATAGCAGTAATTATCTGTTATCTACTGTGTGTCCTGTGCTTGAATGGCTACATAGCAACTTGTTTATATCAACTATAGTAGTACTTATCTGTTAACTACTGTGTATCCTGTGCTTGAATTGCAGCCTGTTTATATCAACTATAGTAGTACTCATCTGTTATCTACCGTGTATCCTGTGCTTGAATGGCTGCCACACAGCAACTTGTTTAAATAAACTATAGCAGTAATTATCTGTTATCTACTGTGTGTCCTGTGCTTGAATGGCTACATAGCAACTTGTTTATATCAACTATAGTAGTACTTATCTGTTAACTACTGTGTATCCTGTGCTTGAATTGCAGCCTGTTTATATCAACTATAGTAGTAATTATCTGTTATCTACCGTGTATCCTGTGCTTGAATGGCTGCCACACAGCAACTTGTTTAAATAAACTATAGTAGTAATTATCTGTTATCTACTGTGTGTCCTGTGCTTGAATGGCTGCCCCCATGGCTACACAGCAGCTTGTTTATATAAACTATAGTAGTACTTATCTGTTATCTACTGTGTGTCCTGTGCTTGAATTGCAGCCTGTTTATATCAACTATAGTAGTACTCATCTGTTATCTACTGTGTATCCTGTGCTTGAATGGCTACACAGCAACTTGTTTATATCAACTATAGTAGTAATTATCTGTTATCTACTGTGTATCCTGTGCTTGATTTGCAGGCTGTTTATATCAACTATAGTAGTACTCATCTGTTATCTACCATGTATCCTGTGCTTGAATGGCTACACAGCAACTTGTTTATATCAACTATAGTAGTAATTATCTGTTATCTACTGTGTATCCTGTGCTTGATTTGCAGCCTGTTTATATCAACTATAGTAGTAATTATCTGTTATCTACTGTGTATCCTGTGCTTGATTTGCAGGCTGTTTATATCAACTATAGTAGTACTCATCTGTTATCTACCGTGTATCCTGTGCTTGAATGGCTGCCACACAGCAACTTGTTTAAATAAACTATAGTAGTAATTATCTGTTATCTACCGTGTATCCTGTGCTTGAATTGCAGCCTGTTTATATCAACTATAGTAGTACTCATCTGTTATCTACCGTGTATCCTGTGCTTGAATGGCTGCCACACAGCAACTTGTTTAAATAAACTATAGCAGTAATTATCTGTTATCTACTGTGTGTCCTGTGCTTGAATGGCTACATAGCAACTTGTTTATAGCAACTATAGTAGTACTTATCTGTTATCTACTGTGTATCCTGTGCTTGAATTGCAGCCTGTTTATATCAACTATAGTAGTAATTATCTGTTATCTACTGTGTATCCTGTGCTTGAATTGCAGCCTGTTTATATCAACTATAGTAGTACTCGTCTGTTATCTACTGTGTATCCTGTGCTTGAATGGCTACACAGCAACTTGTTTATATCAACTATAGTAGTAATTATCTGTTATCTACCGTGTATCCTGTGCTTGAATGGCTGCCACACAGCAACTTGTTTAAATAAACTATAGCAGTAATTATCTGTTATCTACTGTGTGTCCTGTGCTTGATTTGCAGCCTGTTTATATCATCTATAGTAGTAATTATCTGTTATCTACTGTGTATCCTGTGCTTGATTTGCAGCCTGTTTATATCAACTATAGTAGTACTCATCTGTTATCTAATGTGTATCCTGTGCTTGAATGGCTACACAGCAACTTGTTTATATCAACTATAGTATTAATTATCTGTTATCTACTGTGTATCCTGTGCTTGATTTGCAGCCTGTTTATATCAACTATAGTAGTAATTATCTGTTATCTACTGTGTATCCTGTGCTTGATTTGCAGGCTGTTTATATCAACTATAGTAGTACTCATCTGTTATCTACCGTGTATCCTGTGCTTGAATGGCTGCCACACAGCAACTTGTTTAAATAAACTATAGTAGTAATTATCTGTTATCTACCGTGTATCCTGTGCTTGAATTGCAGCCTGTTTATATCAACTATAGTAGTACTCATCTGTTATCTACCGTGTATCCTGTGCTTGAATGGCTGCCACACAGCAACTTGTTTACTGTGTGTCCTGTGCTTGAATGGCTACATAGCAACTTGTTTATAGCAACTTTAGTAGTACTTATCTGTTATCTACTGTGTATCCTGTGCTTGAATTGCAGCCTGTTTATATCAACTATAGTAGTAATTATCTGTTATCTACTGTGTATCCTGTGCTTGAATTGCAGCCTGTTTATATCAACTATAGTAGTACTCGTCTGTTATCTACTGTGTATCCTGTGCTTGAATGGCTACACAGCAACTTGTTTATATCAACTATAGTAGTAATTATCTGTTATCTACCGTGTATCCTGTGCTTGAATGGCTGCCACACAGCAACTTGTTTAAATAAACTAAAGCAGTAATTATCTGTTATCTACTGTGTGTCCTGTGCTTGAATGGCTACATAGCAACTTGTTTATAGCAACTATAGTAGTACTTATCTGTTATCTACTGTGTATCCTGTGCTTGAATTGCAGCCTGTTTATATCAACTATAGTAGTAATTATCTGTTATCTACTGTGTATCCTGTGCTTGAATGGCTGCCACACAGCAACTTGTTTAAATAAACTATAGTAGTAATTATCTGTTATCTACTGTGTGTCCTGTGCTTGAATGGCTGCCCCCATGGCTACACAGCAGCTTGTTTATATAAACTATAGTAGTACTTATCTGTTATCTACTGTGTGTCCTGTGCTTGAATGGCTGCCCCATGGCTACTCAGCAGCTTGTTTATATCAACTATAGTAGTACTTATCTGTTATCTACTGTGTATCCTGTGCTTGATTTGCAGCCTGTTTATATCAACTATAGTAGTACTCATCTGTTATCTACCGTGTATCCTGTGCTTGATTTGCAGGCTGTTTATATCAACTATAGCAGTACTCATCTGTTATCTACCGTGTATCCTGTGCTTGAATGGCTGCCACACAGCAACTTGTTTAAATAAACTATAGCAGTAATTATCTGTTATCTACTGTGTGTCCTGTGCTTGAATGGCTACATAGCAACTTGTTTATATCAACTATAGTAGTACTTATCTGTTATCTACTGTGTATCCTGTGCTTGAATTGCAGCCTGTTTATATCAACTATAGTAGTACTCATCTGTTATCTACCGTGTATCCTGTGCTTGAATGGCTGCCACACAGCAACTTGTTTAAATAAACTATAGCAGTAATTATCTGTTATCTACTGTGTGTCCTGTGCTTGAATGGCTACATAGCAACTTGTTTATATCAACTATAGTAGTACTTATCTGTTATCTACTGTGTATCCTGTGCTTGAATTGCAGCCTGTTTATATCAACTAAAGTAGTAATTATCTGTTATCTACTGTGTATCCTGTGCTTGAATTGCAGCCTGTTTATATCAACTATTGTAGTACTCGTCTGTTATCTACTGTGTATCCTGTGCTTGAATGGCTACACAGCAACTTGTTTATATCAACTATAGTAGTAATTATCTGTTATCTACCGTGTATCCTGTGCTTGAATGGCTGCCACACAGCAACTTGTTTAAATAAACTATAGCAGTAATTATCTGTTATCTACTGTGTGTCCTGTGCTTGAATGGCTACACAGCAACTTGTTTATATCAACTATAGTAGTAATTATCTGTTATCTACCGTGTATCCTGTGCTTGAATAGCTGCCACACAGCAACTTGTTTAAATAAACTATAGCAGTAATTATCTGTTATCTACTGTGTGTCCTGTGCTTGAATGGCTACATAGCAACTTGTTTATAGCAACTATAGTAGTACTTATCTGTTATCTACTGTGTATCCTGTGCTTGAATTGCAGCCTGTTTATATCAACTATAGTAGTACTCATCTGTTATCTACCGTGTATCCTGTGCTTGAATGGCTGCCACACAGCAACTTGTTTAAATAAACTATAGTAGTAATTATCTGTTATCTACTGTGTGTCCTGTGCTTGAATGGCTGCCCCCATGGCTACACAGCAGCTTGTTTATATAAACTATAGTAGTACTTATCTGTTATCTACTGTGTGTCCTGTGCTTGAATGGCTGCCCCATGGCTACTCAGCAGCTTGTTTATATAAACTATAGTAGTACTTATCTGTTATCTACTGTGTGTCCTGTGCTTGAATTGCAGCCTGTTTATATCAACTATAGTAGTACTCATCTGTTATCTACTGTGTATCCTGTGCTTGAATGGCTACACAGCAACTTGTTTATATCACCTATAGTAGTAATTATCTGTTATCTACTGTGTATCCTGTGCTTGATTTGCAGCCTGTTTATATCAACTATAGTAGTAATTATCTGTTATCTACCGTGTATCCTGTGCTTGAATGGCTGCCACACAGCAACTTGTTTAAATAAACTATAGCAGTAATTATCTGTTATCTACTGTGTTTCCTGTGCTTGAATGGCTGCCCCATGGCTACTCAGCAGCTTAACCCTTTAAGTGCCACAGATCGTAGAATCTACGTTCTGTGGATCAAAGGACCAAAGTGCCACAGATCGTAGATTCTACGATCTCCAGCACTTCCGGGTTCCAGTGCGCAGCGGTTGCATTTAAAACCGCAAGCGCACATTACATAGTGGCAGAACCCCCTAGGCAACGAGCAAAACCGGTCATACTCACCGGTCTCCCCACCGATCGTCGCTGGAACCAATAGGAGCGCAGGGCGCACGCAGGGCGCATGGCTGTGACGCGCTCCTGCTGCCCAAATAAATCCAGCCCTCCTGACGCCTCCCCTTTCACTCCTACTGCGCACTTGTGTCTGTTGGAGCCCTCCTGCTGCCTTCCTGCGGTTCTCCTGCTGGTTTGGTCGCCTTGATTGCCTGCCTTGGATTCAGTGAGCTGAACTACAACACCCTTACACTTTTTATTTTACTTGTTTCCTTCTAATCTCTCTAAATTTGTTTTTTTTTTTTTTGAATATTTTTTTCTTCTGTCTTTATCATTTAGCACACTTTTGTACACTCACACACTTACAGGCATCTTTGCCAAGCACACACTCACACTCACACACACACTCACACACACACTCACACTTCTACACTTTTTCTTTCCCCTATACTTCTTTTCTTTTCTTTCTTTCTTTGCTTTCTTTAGTAGTTGGTTTTTTTTTTGCTAAAACTTTATTTCTACTCTTGTTCTATAATTATCTGCTTTATTTTATTGTATTTTTGCAGTTTTTTTACCATTTTCATTGTTGCTTTGTGTTTTATATCTATTATATTGCATTTTCACTTTTATTTGCTGTTTGGTGCCTTTACAGTGACGTTGGTGGATCAAGGTTTCTAACCACCAATTTCATTCCAATAGCTGTTATTTTTATTGTCTTAGCTGATTTTTATTATATTTTGTTGTTTTATTCTGCTTTGCCCTTTGCTGCTTGTTTAGTGCCCCCAAAAAAGTTTGCCTTTGCAGTGACGCTGGTTGGTCTAGGTTTCTGGCCCCCGATTTCATTCCAATAGCTGTTGTATTTGTGCTTTAGCTGATTTTTATTACATTTTGTTGTTTTATTCTGTTTTTCATTTGAATTGCCCTTTGCTACTTGTTTAGTGCCCCAAAAAAAGTTGTGTTTGCAGTGACGCTGGTTGGTTTAGGTTTCTGGCCCCCAATTTCATTCCAATAGCTGTTGGTTTTAGTGCTTTGGGTGATTTTATTCCAGACTGTTCCTTTGCCCTGTTTGCTTGTTTAGTGCCCCCAAAAGGTTCTTTTCGATTTTGGGCACGTGCAGTGTCTTGTCTGTAATCTATTCTGTAGATTTCTGGAAGGAGTTCAAGTTCTAGTTTTTTTTCTTCTTCTGCTTGTTTGTATTAGCAGGGGTTAACTGTTGGTCAAATCTTGCTGCCTTCTTTTTTTTTCTTCTTCTTGGTGTTTGTATTAGCAGGGGTTAACTGTTGGTCAAATCTTGCTGCCTTCTTTTTTTTTTTTATTCTTGTTGTTTATTTTAGCAGGGGTTAACTGTTGGTCAGATCTTGCTGCCTTCTTTTTTTTCCTTTTTCTTCTGGTTGTTTGTTTTAGCAGTGGTTAACTGTTGGTCAGATCTTGCTGCCTTCTTTTTTTTCCTTTTTCTTCTGGTTGTTTGTTTTAGCAGTGGTTAACTGGTCAGATCTTGCTGCCTTCTTTTTTTTCCTTTTTCTTCTGGTTGTTTGTTTTAGCAGTGGTTAACTGTTGGTCAGATCTTGCTGCCTTCTTTTTTTTCCTTTTTCTTCTGGTTTGTTTTAGCAGTGGTTAACTGGTCAGATCTTGCTGCCTTCTTTTTTTTCCTTTTTCTTCTGGTTGTTTGTTTTAGCAGTGGTTAACTGTTGGTCAGATCTTGCTGCCTTTTTTTTCCCCTCTGGTTGTTTGTATTAGCAGTTGGTCAAATCTTGCTGGATTGGATTTGGGAGCTTCTTGCTTTGCAGTTGTTTCTAGTTTTGCAGTGGTCTGTATTTTTCTGGCACAATGGCCAAACGGTTTTATACCGCTGAGGAAGCGGCTAGGTATTGTGAGGACTCCAGCTCAGAGGAATTTAGCAATTCTGATTCGGAGTATGTCCCATCTGATGACTCTACTGATGAATCAGAGATTGGTGATAGCAGCACTATTAGCGCAGAGGCTAGTAGTGGCGGCACACTTACTGCTGAAGAAGTAGAGGAAGAGGGAGAGGCTGGTGGCAGTGTGCCAGATGCACCCATGGAGGTAGAAGAGGGTGAGGGTAGTGGTGATGCAGCAGTTGGAGCGCCTGTGTGGGGGCCTCCCTGTAATTATGCCCCTGAAATTCCCCCATTCACTGCAGTCACGGGCGTCAAGGTGGACACCACTAACTTTGAAATCATAGATTTCTTCAATCTTTTTATCACAGAGGCCATCCTACAGGACATGGTCCATTACACAAATTTATACGCTGAGCAGTATCTTGCCAGCCACCCTTTACCAGGGTATTCAAGAGCCCAGGCGTGGTATCCCACTACTGTAAATGAAATCAAAAGATTCCTGGCGCTCACATTGGCAATGGGACTCGTAGAACGCAACACCTTAGCTTCATACTGGGATACCACTACAGTCCTTTCCATCCCTCTTTTTTCAGCCGTTATGCCAAGAAACCGTTATCAAATTTTACTGCGGTTTCTTCATTTTAACGACAATGCAGCGGCTGTTCCCCCTAATGAGCCCGGTTACGACAGGCTTTACAAATTGAGGCCCCTTATAGATAGCCTGTCTCAGCGCTTCACAGAGGTCTACTCCCCCTCCCAAAATATATGTGTGGATGAGTCCCTTTTGCTCTTCAAAGGGCGCCTAAAATTTCGCCAATACATCCCTAGTAAGAGTGCTCGATATGGGATGAAATTTTACAAACTCTGTGAAAGCAGCTCGGCTATACTAGTTTTTTCATGATCTACGAGGGAAAGGACACTAATTTGGACCCCCCCGGCTGTCCCCTTGACTTGACTGTCAGTGGTAAAATTGTCTGGGAGCTCATTACTCCACTGTTGGGCCGAGGTTACCACTTATACGTGGATAACTTTTACACAAGCATCCCCTTATTCAGAACCCTTTACTGGTTGGACACCCCAGCTTGTGGCACTGTTAGGCGTAACCGCAGAGGACTGCCCAAGGAACTGGTGGATAAGAAATTGAAACGTGGAGAAGTACATGCTCTAAGAAGCGATGAGCTCCTGGCATTAAAATTTGCAGACACCAAAAATGTTTTTATGCTTACTACTATCCACAATGAGAGTGTAGTTGTCCAACACAGAAGTGGTGATAGGCCCGCAAAATCAAAGCCACTCTGTTGTAAAGAATATAGTAAGCATATGGGTGGCGTCGATAAAACCGACCAAATCCAAACTTATTACGACGCCACCAGAAAAACCAGGGCCTGGTACAAAAAAGCCGCAATTTATATGATCCAAATGGCCCTTTATAATTCTTATGTCGTTTACAAAACGGCAGTACCAGGCCCAAAATTGAGTTTTTACAATTATCTGCTGCAGCTGCTCCCTGCCCTTTTGTTTGGTGATGTACAGGAGGTTCCAGAAATGCCTGGCAATGACAATGTTGCCCGAATGGTGGGTAAGCATTTCATTGCCCAAATTCCACCAACTCCTAATAAAAGATATGCCCAGAGAGCTTGTAAGGTTTGCCGTTCCAGGGGTGTTAGAAAAGATGTGCGGTATTTTTGTCCCAAGTGTCCTAGCAAGCCTGCTTTGTGTTTCCAACCCTGTTTTGAGGTGTACCACACTGTGGTACACTACGAGAGGGCTTGAATTCTGTGTTGTGTTGGTAGGTTAGGGCTCTCTGGGTTTGTTGGTGGTAAAAGGATTTAGTAAATCTGTATAGTAAACTTGGCATGCTCTAGGTTTTTATGCACATGCTAGCAGTAGCTGTTTAGGTGTGCTGGCAGAGTGATACTTTTCTTTTTTTTTGTGGTTTTTTTTTTTGTGGAGTGTTTTTTCAGATTCAAGCCCCCCTATTGAGATCTAACATTTTGGCAGGTCCCTACTTCGCTTATAACTAGGTATAGATGTTGTTAATAAAAAAAAAATTTGACAAGGCAAACAATGACAGTCTTTTTTCTGTATAGTAGTGATCTTTGATTTTTTTATATAGGATTTGGCACTGGGTGAGCAGTGCAATGTAGCAGTAAAAACTTGTATGTAGGTTTGTTCTTAGTCTAAATCGAAAAACCACACTAGCACACGAGACTTGTATCTGCAGGGCAAGCCCTTGCAAAGGTTTTTACTGCGGTGGTGCCACCGCAGTAAAAACCTTTGCTAGGGCTTGCCCTGCAGATACAAGTCTTGTGTGCTAATGTGGTTTTTTGATTCAGTTACTAGGAGGTCACCGTATCCTCCATTCACTGTGCACCGAGCAAAGCTATATACCTGCACAACGGGTGTGCGAGTGTCTACTCCAATTGTTCTTAGTCTAGGCATTCAGCTTTTGTGTTGAGCAATGGTGTTTTAGACCAGTTGTGTTATGGATAGCACTTCTATTGCGCTGGTGGTAAATAGCAAAATGAGGTGCTGGTTGGCGAGAGGGCACACGATAGAACTTGTGGTGCGTGATGAATACGTGGGATGATGTGCATCTCTAATGCTGATGCTACAAGTCTTTTATTTTACTGGCACCTCAAAAGCTCGTCTATCAGCGCAGTTATCTATAGTTTTGTCTGTATTTCTGAGCAACATTTGCATTTGTTTTTGTAGATTTAGGTATCTCTGGATTTGTGAGTATTTCAGCTGCTAATGCCCCAATCCTCATTGTTGCCACCTAAATTCCTAAACTTCTTAGGACACTTGCATAATTTATGGGCCAAATTTACTATGGTTTCTGTTGGAAAATGTATTTGTAAATGTGGTACAGATTTTGTCATTGGCGAAATAGTGTAGGAAGAAGCAAAGGAATTCGTATCGTAACACCACAGGACAGATGGAACTCAAAGACACTCCACTACAATATATCCGAATAGGTGAGTGGAATATATTTTGGGGTAGTAGCACCCAGATGCAGATCCATAAAGTGGTCCCAAAATTCCCTGGGAGATAAATCTTAACTTTGTATACTATCTTTTCCTTTATTTCAGACCAAAGCAGAGTTCTACAATGCAGAATGTGGCCAAAATTCTCCACGCAGTAAAGCATGAATGGCATCTCTGAATAGTTGAAGGTGTTTATTTTCAAGAAATCTTAGTTTTTGGGGGTTATTTCATCAGTAAGGGACAGTTTCAGATGAGATATGGATACATGCACCTAAATTCACAGCCCCAATATTACGCATTGTCCCTGTTTTGGGATGTTTGGTGGCTGTGTCTCTATGTTTATGCATACATATGGGGTATCATTTTATTCAGGGGGACTTGCAGATTGTTATTGAGCAGGTTTTTGTTAGTTACCATGGAAACTTAGGGGGAAATCTAAGTTTGTATATCTTTTTTCCTTTATTTCAGACCAAGTCTCGGATTTCTACGAAGGACTGCGGCCACAATTCTCCGTGTAGAAAAGTAAGAATGGTATCTTTGAATATCTAATGAAGTGTACTTTTCAAAAATGTATGGTTTGTGGGGGTTATTTAACAGAAAAGGTGCAGTTTAGGATGAGAAAAGTTGAGAACCTCATATAAATTCGCAGCCCCAATATTATGCATTGTCCCTGTTTTGGAGTGTTTGGTGGCTGTGTCTCTATGTGTATCCATACATAGGGCATATCATTTCATTCAGGGGGACTTGCAGATTGTTATTGAGCAGGTTTTTGGTAGTTACCATGGATACTTAGGGAGAAATCTAGCTTTGTATATCTTTTTTCCTTTATTTCAGACCAAGTCTCGGATTCTACGAAGGACTGCGGCCACAATTCTCCGTGTAGAAAAGTAAGAATGGCATCTTTGAATATCTAATGAAGTGTACTTTTCAAAAATATATGGTTTGTGGGGGTTAAAGAGAAAAGGTGCAGTTTAGGATGAGAAAAATTGAGAACCTCATATAAATTCGCAGCCCCAATATTATGCATTGTCCCTGTTTTGGGGTGTTTGGTGGCTGTGTCTCTATGTGTATCCATACATAGGGGGTATCATTTCATTCAGGGGGACTTGCAGATTGTTATTGAGCAGGTTTTTGGTAGTTACCATGGATAGTTAGGGAGAAATCTAGCTTTGTATATCTTTTTTCCTTTATTTCAGACCAAGTCTCAGACTTCTACGAAGGACTGCGGCCACAATTCTCCGTGTAGAAAAGCAAGAATGGCGTCTTTGAATAGCTGAAGAAGTGTACTTTACAGTAATATATGGTTTGTGGGGGTTATTTCAGAGTTTGGGGGTGTTTAGACTGAAAAACCGCAAGTAGTACACATAGAGCGCAGCCCCCAGATTTTCAACTGCAATTGCCCTTCTGCATTGCTCCTGTTTTGGGGTGTTTGGTGGCTGTGTCTCTATGTGTATCCATACATAGGGGGTATCATTTCATTCAGGGGGACTTGCAGATTGTTATTGAGCAGGTTTTTGGTAGTTACCATGGATAGTTAGGGAGAAATCTAGCTTTGTATATCTTTTTTCCTTTATTTCAGACCAAGTCTCGGACTTCTACGAAGGACTGCGGCCACAATTCTCCGTGTAGAAAAGCAAGAATGGCGTCTTTGAATAGCTGAAGAAGTGTACTTTACGGTAATATATGGTTTGTGGGGGTTATTTCAGAGTTTGGGGGTGTTTAGACTGAAAAACCGCAAGTAGTACACATAGAGCGCAGCCCCCAGATTTTCAACTGCAATTGCCCTTCTGCATTGCTCCTGTTTTGGGGTGTTTGGTGGCTGCGTCTCTATGTGTATCCATACATAGGGGGTATCATTTCATTCAGGGGGACTTGCAGATTGTTATTGAGCAGGTTTTTGGTAGTTACCATGGATAGTTAGGGAGAAATCTAGCTTTGTATATCTTTTTTCCTTTATTTCAGACCAAGTCTCGGACTTCTACGAAGGACTGCGGCCACAATTCTCCGTGTAGAAAAGCAAGAATGGCGTCTTTGAATAGCTGAAGAAGTGTACTTTACGGTAATATATGGTTTGTGGGGGTTATTTCAGAGTTTGGGGGTGTTTAGACTGAAAAACCGCAAGTAGTACACATAGAGCGCAGCCCCCAGATTTTCAACTGCAATTGCCCTTCTGCATTGCTCCTGTTTTGGGGTGTTTGGTGGCTGTGTCTCTATGTGTATCCATACATAGGGGGTATCATTTCATTCAGGGGGACTTGCAGATTGTTATTGAGCAGGTTTTTGGTAGTTACCATGGATAGTTAGGGAGAAATCTAGCTTTGTATATCTTTTTTCCTTTATTTCAGACCAAGTCTCGGACTTCTACGAAGGACTGCGGCCACAATTCTCCGTGTAGAAAAGCAAGAATGGCGTCTTTGAATAGCTGAAGAAGTGTACTTTACGGTAATATATGGTTTGTGGGGGTTATTTCAGAGTTTGGGGGTGTTTAGACTGAAAAACCGCAAGTAGTACACATAGAGCGCAGCCCCCAGATTTTCAACTGCAATTGCCCTTCTGCATTGCTCCTGTTTTGGGGTGTTTGGTGGCTGCGTCTCTATGTGTATCCATACATAGGGGGTATCATTTCATTCAGGGGGACTTGCAGATTGTTATTGAGCAGGTTTTTGGTAGTTACCATGGATAGTTAGGGAGAAATCTAGCTTTGTATATCTTTTTTCCTTTATTTCAGACCAAGTCTCGGACTTCTACGAAGGACTGCGGCCACAATTCTCCGTGTAGAAAAGCAAGAATGGCGTCTTTGAATAGCTGAAGAAGTGTACTTTACGGTAATATATGGTTTGTGGGGGTTATTTCAGAGTTTGGGGGTGTTTAGACTGAAAAACCGCAAGTAGTACACATAGAGCGCAGCCCCCAGATTTTCAACTGCAATTGCCCTTCTGCATTGCTCCTGTTTTGGGGTGTTTGGTGGCTGCGTCTCTATGTGTATCCATACATAGGGGGTATCATTTCATTCAGGGGGACTTGCAGATTGTTATTGAGCAGGTTTTTGGTAGTTACCATGGATAGTTAGGGAGAAATCTAGCTTTGTATATCTTTTTTCCTTTATTTCAGACCAAGTCTCGGACTTCTACGAAGGACTGCGGCCACAATTCTCCGTGTAGAAAAGCAAGAATGGCGTCTTTGAATAGCTGAAGAAGTGTACTTTACGGTAATATATGGTTTGTGGGGGTTATTTCAGAGTTTGGGGGTGTTTAGACTGAAAAACCGCAAGTAGTACACATAGAGCGCAGCCCCCAGATTTTCAACTGCAATTGCCCTTCTGCATTGCTCCTGTTTTGGGGTGTTTGGTGGCTGCGTCTCTATGTGTATCCATACATAGGGGGTATCATTTCATTCAGGGGGACTTGCAGATTGTTATTGAGCAGGTTTTTGGTAGTTACCATGGATAGTTAGGGAGAAATCTAGCTTTGTATATCTTTTTTCCTTTATTTCAGACCAAGTCTCGGACTTCTACGAAGGACTGCGGCCACAATTCTCCGTGTAGAAAAGCAAGAATGGCGTCTTTGAATAGCTGAAGAAGTGTACTTTACGGTAATATATGGTTTGTGGGGGTTATTTCAGAGTTTGGGGGTGTTTAGACTGAAAAACCGCAAGTAGTACACATAGAGCGCAGCCCCCAGATTTTCAACTGCAATTGCCCTTCTGCATTGCTCCTGTTTTGGGGTGTTTGGTGGCTGCGTCTCTATGTGTATCCATACATAGGGGGTATCATTTCATTCAGGGGGACTTGCAGATTGTTATTGAGCAGGTTTTTGGTAGTTACCATGGATAGTTAGGGAGAAATCTAGCTTTGTATATCTTTTTTCCTTTATTTCAGACCAAGTCTCGGACTTCTACGAAGGACTGCGGCCACAATTCTCCGTGTAGAAAAGCAAGAATGGCGTCTTTGAATAGCTGAAGAAGTGTACTTTACGGTAATATATGGTTTGTGGGGGTTATTTCAGAGTTTGGGGGTGTTTAGACTGAAAAACCGCAAGTAGTACACATAGAGCGCAGCCCCCAGATTTTCAACTGCAATTGCCCTTCTGCATTGCTCCTGTTTTGGGGTGTTTGGTGGCTGTGTCTCTATGTGTATCCATACATAGGGGGTATCATTTCATTCAGGGGGACTTGCAGATTGTTATTGAGCAGGTTTTTGGTAGTTACCATGGATAGTTAGGGAGAAATCTAGCTTTGTATATCTTTTTTCCTTTATTTCAGACCAAGTCTCGGACTTCTACGAAGGACTGCGGCCACAATTCTCCGTGTAGAAAAGCAAGAATGGCGTCTTTGAATAGCTGAAGAAGTGTACTTTACGGTAATATATGGTTTGTGGGGGTTATTTCAGAGTTTGGGGGTGTTTAGACTGAAAAACCGCAAGTAGTACACATAGAGCGCAGCCCCCAGATTTTCAACTGCAATTGCCCTTCTGCATTGCTCCTGTTTTGGGGTGTTTGGTGGCTGCGTCTCTATGTGTATCCATACATAGGGGGTATCATTTCATTCAGGGGGACTTGCAGATTGTTATTGAGCAGGTTTTTGGTAGTTACCATGGATAGTTAGGGAGAAATCTAGCTTTGTATATCTTTTTTCCTTTATTTCAGACCAAGTCTCGGACTTCTACGAAGGACTGCGGCCACAATTCTCCGTGTAGAAAAGCAAGAATGGCGTCTTTGAATAGCTGAAGAAGTGTACTTTACGGTAATATATGGTTTGTGGGGGTTATTTCAGAGTTTGGGGGTGTTTAGACTGAAAAACCGCAAGTAGTACACATAGAGCGCAGCCCCCAGATTTTCAACTGCAATTGCCCTTCTGCATTGCTCCTGTTTTGGGGTGTTTGGTGGCTGCGTCTCTATGTGTATCCATACATAGGGGGTATCATTTCATTCAGGGGGACTTGCAGATTGTTATTGAGCAGGTTTTTGGTAGTTACCATGGATAGTTAGGGAGAAATCTAGCTTTGTATATCTTTTTTCCTTTATTTCAGACCAAGTCTCGGACTTCTACGAAGGACTGCGGCCACAATTCTCCGTGTAGAAAAGCAAGAATGGCGTCTTTGAATAGCTGAAGAAGTGTACTTTACGGTAATATATGGTTTGTGGGGGTTATTTCAGAGTTTGGGGGTGTTTAGACTGAAAAACCGCAAGTAGTACACATAGAGCGCAGCCCCCAGATTTTCAACTGCAATTGCCCTTCTGCATTGCTCCTGTTTTGGGGTGTTTGGTGGCTGCGTCTCTATGTGTATCCATACATAGGGGGTATCATTTCATTCAGGGGGACTTGCAGATTGTTATTGAGCAGGTTTTTGGTAGTTACCATGGATAGTTAGGGAGAAATCTAGCTTTGTATATCTTTTTTCCTTTATTTCAGACCAAGTCTCGGACTTCTACGAAGGACTGCGGCCACAATTCTCCGTGTAGAAAAGCAAGAATGGCGTCTTTGAATAGCTGAAGAAGTGTACTTTACGGTAATATATGGTTTGTGGGGGTTATTTCAGAGTTTGGGGGTGTTTAGACTGAAAAACCGCAAGTAGTACACATAGAGTGCAGCCCCCAGATTTTCAACTGCAATTGCCCTTATGCATTGCTCCTGTTTTGGGGTGTTTGGTGGCTGCGTCTCTATGTGTATCCATACATATGGGGTATCATTTCATTCAGGGGGACTTGCAGATTGTTATTGAGCAGGTTTTTGGTAGTTACCATGGATACTTAGGGAGGAATCTAGCTTTGTATATCTTTTTTCCTTTATTTCAGACCAAGTCTCGGACTTCTACGAAGGACTGCGGCCACAATTCTCCGTGTAGCAAAGCGAGAATGGCATCTTTGAATAGCTGAAGAAGTGTACTTTTCGGTAATGTATGGTTTGTGGGGGTTATTTCACATTTTGGGGGTGTTTAGATGGAAAAACTGCAAGTAGTACACATAGAGCGCAGTCCCCAGATTTTCAACTGCAATTGCCCTTATGCATTGCTCCTGTTTTGGGGTGTTTGGTGGCTGCGTCTCTATGTGTATCCATACATATGGGGTATTGTTTTATTCATGAGAAGTTTGTCTTTCAAATTGTCTGTGGTTTCAACATTTATAACAGTGTTGTTTTGTCAGATTTACATTTGATCCTGCGTCTAAGTTTACATTTTAGAAAAAAACTAAATATGCAACAAAAAAGCTCTAAATTTCATGATGCGCTGGTAAAATGTATTTGAATTTTGAGTAAAAAATACAGCACCCCTACAAACCTGAAGGTCTGTTGTTTCTAAAAATACCAAACTTGAAGGGAGAATTCAAATTTACATATAAGTTATGCTGCATCAACTGTTACATGTGCTTATCTACTTTGTTCTGGTGTAAAATTCTAGAAAATGCTGATTTAGTTTGGGGGTTACTCCTGGACAAAAAAAGTGGGTTACTGATACATATTTGGTATCGTTGGACTTGGCAGGATCATGGCTTTTACAAACACAAAAAAAATGCTCGTAAAATCAACTTTTCTGTGGAAAAAAAACTCAAGATATACTCCATTTTTTAATATTTTTTTTTTTTTTTACATATTTCACCCAAAATACACACTAAATCTCCAGAAAAGTTGCAAAATTACACTTGCATGTGAAAGTCCAATTTATAACGAAAAAAACAATATATAATTTTCCTAGTTTCATGGAGGTTTTCCTACAGAAAAACCTTGTTAAACTGAACAAGTACCAAATGCTTAAAAAACGTCTGGCATTTCGCGTACCAGAAATGTGAAATTCTGCTGGCACTTAAAGGGTTAATCAGATAGTAGCTCCCTAACACAATAACATTTATGTTGTTTGTGTGTTTTGACTAATATTGCTAATTTACTAATCTTAATGCTACATTTATTTCAGCTTTTTTCAAGATGCCTCAATGTATAGTGAAAGGATGTAGCAGTAGAAGTAATATTAAAACCAAATTAAAAAATATTATTCTACACGTCTTTCCAAAAAATGTACAAAGAATACAACTGTGGTTAACATCAATTGGGCAATTTCCTGATGAACAAATTGTTTCTCTAGCTGCACGAATTCTTGAGAAAAAAAACACAGATAGTTTTCGGATCTGTTCACAGCACTTCACACCAGATTGTTATTTTCTTCAAAGAGAACGAAGGTTGCTAAAGGAAAGTGCAGTCCCCACTGTCTTCCCAGAACTTTCTACAATCAATAAGGAATCTGCAGATAGTGTGGATGAAAACCCAGAGTCCATGGAAAAAGATTCACTGGATTCCATAAGCAGGCCAAGAAAATGAAAAAGAAAAAATACTTTTAGTGATGCAAGCACAAACACTGAAACCATAGCGTATGTGGATAATGGCACTCAATGTGATTTTGACATTGCAGAAAAGTACGCTCAGGTACCTGAGGAATCACACATCTATGAACCTGTCATTGTGGATATTTTTAAAGAACATTCTTATATCCAGTATGAATCCACTCATATGAAGCAAGATCCAATAACATCCCCCATTCTTCATCCTGTGGCTCTTTCAAATGAAAATGACATTTTAGATATCAGCGGCATTTTTGACGATATTTGTAGTACTATTGAAAATGCAGATGTTAGTCATTCTACGGTTTCATCATCTCTGCGGTGCATAACTACTACACCAAAGAAAACACCTGCAAACATAATCAATTTACCATCATTTGCTGAATTGACAATTATTTCTGACAAAACTCAACTTGAGGAATCTCTCAATGAATCTGTTGACGAAGCATTTGTAAGTTGTACAAATGATCCTGACTTTAGTATTGGCAGTGAGGCAATCGAAGAAAGCTTTGTTAGTGAACTTGATTCTGAAATACAAGAGTCTTATTCTTTCTCAAGAACGCACTCTGCTTCTAGACAGAAAATTCCTAATTTTTGAATCCAGTTTAGATACCTTACTTTACAAAGTTAAATGCCAGGCTTTTTCCGATTGCAATTGTCTGGTTGATAATTTTACCAAGAAAACAGAAGGATCGTTACTAACGGTTATGGGTTACTGCTCGGCAGGGCACCACTTTTTGAGAGTCAGGCGAGGATAAATAGATATGCAGCAGGTAATATTCTTATAGCAGCTGCTACATTGTGTAGTGGTTCCAGCATACACAAGGTGCATGAATTTTTTAATATAATAGGCATGGAGCAAATTTCAGAAAGAACTTTTTTTCGATACCATAAAAAATTCCTGTTTCCTGCTGTGTACAATATGTGGCTCAAAGAAAAAAAGAAGTCAAACAAATAATCGGACGCCAACCAGTAGGCTTGATGGGAGATGGGCAGTGCGACAGCCCTGGATTTTCTGCAAAATATTGCGCATACTCAATGATGGAGTTATCTTCCAAAAAAGTCGTTGACTTCCAAATTGCACAAAAAAGCGAGACGAAAACCTCTCCTGCAATGGAAAAGTATGCATTTGAAAAATGCCTAGATAGAATTATCGAAGCTGGGATGGATGTGCGTTTACTAGCCACAGACAAACATCCTGGCATTAAAAGTTTAATGGCTAAAAAATATGGTGGCATTCATCACAAATTAGATATATGGCATTATGCCAAGAATATTAAGAAAAAAATAATTGCAGCAAGTAAAGGCAAACAGTGCAAAATTTTGGCATCCTGGTCTGAGCCTGTCGTGAGGCATTTTTGGTGGTCTTCCAGAAACTGTCAGGAAGATCCTGAAATGCTTCGAGAAATGTGGCAGTCAGTTTTGCACCATTCTATTAACGAGCATACATGGAGAGGTGCAGAGATTTACAAAAAGTGCTCCCATGCAACACTCACGGAAGAACAAGTTACAAGAACGGATTGGCTGATTAAGGATTCCCCAGCTTATGTGAAGTTACATGAAATTGTAAACAATCCACAGCTTCTACAAGATCTACCACAACTTATACATTATTGCCATACAGGTGCATTGGAATCCTATCACAGTGTTATGCTAAAATACAGAACAAAAAGGATTCATTTTAGCATGGACTCCATGGAAGCCCGTACCGTTCTGGCCATTTTATCGCATAATAATAATACAGAGAGAAAGCAAGCTACAGTGACATGCCCTAGAAAGGGAACAGGCTCCAAAGGCGAAGCTAGAACAAACCTTGTTTTTCCAAGATCAAGAAAGAGATGGGTTGTTAGAAACATTTTCGAAAAAAGATCGAATGAACATCTGATTGATGTACTTGAAGAAATTCTTCTACTATGCCAAAACAAGATTTGCAGCAACTGGCAATCACGATCATCCATTCTTCCAAAACATCTGACTGAGGAGCCAAAACCGGATAAGAAAGCAGCTGTAGCTGAACATTTTTCAAGATTTCAGTAGAAGTTAACATTACCTAATGTTTGTGAAATATTATACAACAAACAATGCTGTGTTTGCCATATTGTAATATACAAAAATCATTTATTTTTGTTAAAAAAAATACACCGTATCTTTTGTTGTAAAAAAACAAACAAATTCTTAAGAATTTTTTTTTATTAAACAAATTGTACGCATGACACTTCATTTGATTTAAATATGAGTGTATGGGGAGCTTTTGTTACTAGGGGGTCTTCTTCCTCAGCTAAAGTGGCTTAGGCAGTTTCAGCTCTCTTCAGCAGCATCCCTGGCCCCCCTTAAAACCTGAGGTCCACTGGGCCTGGGACAACTGTCATTGAGGAAGGGACAGGTGTTCCCGAAACGTTTGATCGTGATTAGTGTCTGAAAGCGATATGGAATAAAATTGGTATAACCCCTGTTGCAGCATCTAAAGGTATTGGCATTCTTTTGTATTGCCTGGGACAACTGTGCCTGTTGATGGCAGCCCTGCATGTGTGGGTAGCAGATATAATAAGGAATATGGACACACACTTCCTTGGCTGCACAATGAACACACGAGGGCCTGCAGAAGAGAGAGAATAACTTCTCAGGAACATGTCCCTTGCATGACTGCAGCCCAATAGTAACAACAATGTCCATCAACAGCCCAAGATCCACACACTGGACATCCTTCCTTGTACAGAAAACAGCAGCTTAAAACCAATCCCAAGCTGATTTTGGGGTTATCAGACTGTCTAGATATGGCTGGATGTGGCCAGATGGGAAAGAACATTCGCTGGCCCACAAGGCTGGAAGCAGGGACAAGCAAACGTGCAAAGTTTATTGAGGAAGTGTAACGTTCAGGATAACACACCATTGTGCTGTTTTTTTTGTCCCTAAGAAGGTCACTTTATGTGACCAAAACATTGGATCTTCAATTCCTCTTCCCTCAAGTGATAACCTGAAATAAGCCCTCAAAAATGCCCGTGCCTTTGTGTTTTAGATGGGGCTGGTAAGAGTCAGACGAAGGCGGCAAATAGAAAAAAAAAATAATATATATATATATATATATTAATTTTTTTCTTTTCTATTTGCCGCCTTCGTCTGACTCTTACCAGCCCCATCTAAAACACAAAGGCTCTGTAAGGCTACAAATGTATTGCTATTGCTACTTTTTATTACTCATCTTTCTATTCAGACCTCTCTTATTCAAATCAATGCATGGTTGCTAGGGTAATTTGGACCCAAGTAACCAGATTGCTAAAATTGCATATCTATCTATCTATATCTATATATCTCTTACAGATGAGCCACCTCTTTAAGGTATGAAGAACCAAATTCCATAAAGATTCTTTATCTGAACACTCCAGTTCCTGAGCATTCTGGACAATAGGTTTCATACCTTCGTACCATAATTTCTCACTGTGAAGTTATATATGGGGGGAGGGTATTACCAGATTCTATGATCCTCTTTAATAACCAGTAGAGTGATGCCCAGATCCCATCATATTGCAGAACAGTCAGGCTTGTGAAATGCCCCCCCCCCCCAAAAAAAATGTATCTACAGCAGCAGAACAACTGGTATAATAAATGTAAACACTCCGTACCTGGACACGGCTGTTCTAATGTTTGTAACATGAATGTCCCTGATGTACAGAAATGCCCACCTACCTGTACTCCTGGAGGTGACGATACACGGTTGGGAGTCTGGGAAGCATTGGTGAAATACATAATAAATGGGAAAGACGGAACATAAATAGGGCAGGTTTCCCCTTTGGCTGAGATGATAAAATACTGCAGTAAATGGGCCACTTCCAGCTTTATTTCTATAATTATCAGCCATCCTGGGTCTCTTAGGGAGTTCAGCTGGATTTTGTGCTTTGCAGCCTGAAGGACTATTAGTAATTGACATTAGAAAACTGCACAGCAATGTGTTCAAGGCCACCGTTTTCTATTAACTGTTCTACCCTGGTGATTAGATATGTTGCTATGCTGAACTTGGTTTAGAGAAAATGAAAGAATTCTTCTTGATTTGAACTAAAGGACTAGTTGTATTTTATATATTGAGCTTACTGGAACAACCCAGAGGTTCAGCAGCCCTGTATCAGTAACAGTATCAGTGATGTGCCAGTCGAGAAAAGCTCAACCCACACCCGACCCGCACTCAGCTTCCCTCCTCCTTTATAAACCCGCGCCCACCAATGACATCACAAAAGGCAGATGTGCGCCTATAAAACCTGAAGACCGAAGCCCATGGCCTAAGGTCACAGACAGGGAGAGCTCAACCCGAAGCCGCCACCCACCACCCGCAAAGGGCACATCGAGGTCAACTCGAACCCGCGGGTCCCACAGGTATCGGGCCAGGCTGCACATCACTAATGATCCAGGTCTTCAAAGTTGTCTACAGCAGCTCCCCATCTTGGACCTGGTTAGGCCATTTTTGAGTGTCGGTGGCACTGCACATGCTCAGTGTGCTCTGAGAATCTAAGCTTAGGGGTTGTGGGAAATCATCAAGCAGTAAAGGAAGTTTGTCATTAATGCGGACACAACAGAGATGCTTAAATTCTGATGCACATATTGGTGATGTGTGGACTTCCACATACATTTTACAGGTCGTGAGTGGGTTTGGGCTCTTCTTCCGCTACTTTCCACTCACAACCTTACGAGGGATGCAGGATTCCGTTTGGGATTCAGGCTTTTTCTGCAGGATTTGGATTCGGCCGAATCCTTCTGCCGGGCTCAACCAAATACTAATTTGCATATGCAAATTAGGGGCGGGAAATAATGTGACTTTTTGTCACAAAACAAGGAAGTATAAAATATGGAAATTAGGATTTGGGTTCGGCCGATTCTTTCGCGAAGGATTCTGCTGAATCCAAAATAGTGGATTTGGTACATCCCTAGACCTTACTCTGCCGGTTTTCAGCTCAGACTGCCTCTATTTATAGCAGGGGTCCCCAACCTTTTTTTTTTTTCTTTTCGAGGACTGGGGGGTGGGGTGGGGTCGGCAACAAATTTGGACCCAATTTTGGTGTGCGGGAGTGTCCACGGCCCACTTCTGGCCCGGCGGTTGGGGACCCCTTATTTATAGCCTTTTATGATGTCAGAGATACACAGGTTGGGTCGTGGGTCTATAAATGGAGGTTGCGGATGGGTTTGGCTTGGGTGTTGATTGGTAGTGAGCAGTTTAGGGTCGGGTGCAGGTGAATTTGTGTCAACCTGCGGTGAAGGAGTAGGGAAGAGGGCACTGGGTTAGAGAGAGGATTTTGTTCTCCATTAAAAATGTTCCTATATAGAATATGGTGTCACAATTACTGGGATGCGCTTTTATTTAATTTTAAATTCCCTCCTATAACCCCCCCCAGCCCGCTGAGCTTGTACAGATCTGATATGGCTACAAGAGTAAAGTGAGCCATTTCTGTAAGTCACACTGGGCTGGGGTGGAATGAAGCATCAATAGTCTGGTGAACAAAAGAAATCTCAGTAATGACAAGTACAAAACATTCAGAACCTGCAGCTTTCAAAAAACTCAGCATCCTCCTTGCCGCCCATTGTGTGAAGAGGCCTCACAGCTGAAAGATACAAGGCAGACACCTTTCTTTTCATGTTAAGTTTATTGGCATCATTTTCATCTTTACAGAAGATTCCAGCCTACGGAATAGGACGTGGGCTGCTGGGAGAGAAAAAAAACAGGTAGAAGTGCCGAATGGAAGCAAGCGATGAATGCAAAGAACAGAGACATAGGGGTCGCTAAACTGCCAGGGGTTTCATACCAATAATAATAGTTTGTGATCCGCAGCAGAGGGGTGAGGGCAGGAGGGACCTCTAGGACTACTTCATCTGCCAGTGAAGGGGGAGAAGAAACATAGGACACCCCAGAGAGGAAAAGAGTTGTTAAGCTACAGGTAAACCGTTAAAATATACCCCACCCTCCCCATCATGTAAGAGCTTAGCTAAGATCCCCCTGCAGACCGCTGACACGACAACGTTATATATACTTTTATATAGAAAAAAATTACAATAGAAAAAACAAAACAAACAAAATGGGAAAAAAAAGGTGATTTACTACCTGCACTTAACCTCATATCCAAGTCCAACATGCACATGACTGTTACAAGTCTATCTGCCAATTCTGAAGGCGTTAAAGGATAAGTAAATCTTTAAAAAAAAAAAAAAAAAAAGCAAATGTTAAATTGCTATTCTAGGAATTTTTGCAATGTGCATTCATTATTTATTTTGTTTTAATTCCAACATATTAAGGGATACGTCTACTGTTAACATGAATTAATTTTGTTACAGCAGCGCCACCTGCAGGTCAGTTTCCCACCAGTCTGACCACCAAGTAGTCAAGGAAGTTGTCAGGAGAAAGAAAGAGGCTCCTCATGTCCTTCTGCTTAGGAAAATAATTAGAAACCTTTCCAACATGAGAGCAGCCTCTTTCTTTCTCCTGACAACTTCCTTGACTACTTGGTGGTCAGACTGGTGGGAAACTGACCTGCAGGTGGCGCTGCTGTAACAAAATTCATTCATGTTAACAGTAGACGTATCCCTTAATATGTTGGAATTAAAACAAAATAAATAATGAATGCACATTGCAAAAATTCCTAGAATAGCACCCTCATTTTTACGTTCATTTATTTATTTTAAAGGTTTACTTATCCTTTAAAGACAAAGAAATGAATAAGCAGCAGATTCTGGCTATACTCTTTACCTCTTGGGGGCGCCACAACATTTACCCGGAGGGTTAGCGTTTGCAGGCCAAGCACGCAGGGGCAAAAAAATTATTCTACGGTCTAATTACCTGGGCTTCAATATAAGTAAATCAAACCTTTTTTCTAATGCTAAATTTATACTTTTTTTTTTTTTAATTGGTTGCATATATTAACATGTACTATAAGATTCTTTTTTTCCTAACGAAGCATTACATAATAAATGGATTCTGTAAAAAGAAGGTGTGATTAATTAAAAGTAACAAGCAGATAAGTACAAAACTCAAAGACCCTGGGTGAGACTGGGTGCTGAGCTTGCAAAGGATTATGGGATATGAGCAGCCTGTCTGCTTAGAGCCTTCAGTGGGACGCGGGACAATTAAAATGGTTTATTATCAGATCAGGTCATATGTTAATTATACACAACGACTGTAAAATGAACCAGACAAAAAAAGACTGTTCTCCCCCACAAGACACACAAAAAAAACAAAAAGTTCAAACAGTATGTTTTTAATGTTAACCACTTTGCACCCAGAGGGGCTTGCAAACACTGTTGCAGGCCACTTGGTAACACAGGGGTTAAAACACACGGGCATATAATCCCCCCCCCCCCAAAAAAAAACTTGAGAAAAACCATTGTGTTCTGCGTATGATACAGGTGTCAGTATCCAATTGGATCGATGTCTGGGAGCTGGAGATGATGCAGATGATTAATATTTATCCTTTACACTCTGGACAGGGAGGGAAGGGGGTCTTGTGTTCGAAGGCCTAAGTGTGATATCGGTTAGTGAAAGACTCCGGCAACCTTCGCTTTCAGCAGCTGCAGCTCTCAGCAGAGGCCTTTGCTCTGTCGTTTTTGTCCAATTTGATGGGTTCTGGGAATTCGTTGTACAGCTCCACCTCGGTCTCCTGGCGGGACAAAATAGGCTCAGTTAAAGGGGACCCGTCATCCAAAAAAAAGTTTTCAAAATCCTATTTTATCACATTAGACAAGCAAAACGAACTTTAATTACACTGTATAAATTATTTACATTTTGTTTCCTCCAATCTGGGAATTTATAATTATAACAAGCAGGCAGGAGCCATTTTGTGGACACTGTTATTAAGACAAGTCTTGTATCATCTCAGAATCTTGTTTGTGCATCAGAATGGGGGACCTGATGTCCATCCCCATGTACTGGCTACACAATTAAATGGTGAAGAGAACGGGGGAATGTTGGGAGAGCAGTGACATCTAGGAAGTGCTGAATGGAAAGTGAAAGCAATTGTCTGCCTAGGCAAAGAGGAGGGGCAGACAATATTTGATTGACAGCTGAGATTTCTAAATGAGCTTACAACAGCTATTAATGCTTTAATAAAAAATAGAAATTGGATTTCATGTTTCATTTGAAAATGACTTTTATTATACAGATTTTTGTGTCTGGGTGACAGGTCCACTTTAAGAGGTTTATTAGCATAATATCAGTTTCCAAAACTACAATAGTTCCCACAATATTTTCATTCAAAAGTCAACACTTTGGGGTATATTTATCAAAGAGTGAAGTAAGAGATCACCACAGTCCTCTAAAGTGTATATTCTGCAACTCTCCATTTATTTCTATGTGATTTTTTTATCAATCGGTGAAAGTTCATCCTTTGATAAATACGCCTTTCAAAATCCCATAGAAACGAATGGAGAGTGGCGGAATTTCACTCCTGGCGACCTCTAACTTCACTCTTTACCCCTTTGTATTCAATAATGGCATACCTTTTAAGGGTTTTTTTCAACTTTACAGTAACTTTTAGCATCTTATAGAATGGCCAATTCTAAGCAACTTTTCAATTGGCCTTCATTTTTTCTTTTTTTTATAGTTTTTGGATTATTTGCCTTTTCCTTAGGACTCTTTCCAGCTTTTTAGACCCCATCTAACAAACAAAAGCTTTGTAAGGCCACAATTTATTAATACTTTGTTAATAAAAAGTAATTATTTTTATTACTCATCCCTTTTCTATTCAGGCCTCTCCTATTACTATTCCAGTCTCTTATGCAAATCAGTGCATGGTTGCTAGGGTAATTTAGATCCTTGCAACCGGAGAGCTGCTGAATAAAAAGCTAAATAACTCAAAAACCACAAATAATAAAAAATGAAAACCAATTGCAAATTGTCTCAGAGTATCACTAAACATACTAAATTATTTTAAAGGTAAACAACCCCTTTAATTGTGTGCTGCAGACATGTAGAATCTACAGTGCTGGCACATTGGTACTTCCATGTCAGTCAGCTCTGTTAATTCTGCAGGAAGTAAAGGCCAATAAAAGGCTAGTGATTAGTCACTGGTGGCTCCCTAACCAACTGGCAACCCCCAAGTGAATTTGGGTTGTGGTCATGTTGATCATTTTTTGCCGAGAGGTTTGTTTATCTAAGTTATTGTTAGTTGAAGTTTCTAAACCGGACCGTTTTGCCAACCTGACTTTCCCATCTCAGCCTGTCCGTTAAAGTTTCTAATGCTAATGGACTCCTGCTGCACAAATATGGCTGCCCCCTCATACAGGAACATGGGGCATTAGACAGGTAATGTAAAAGCTTTGTGCAAATACTTTATGGAAAAGTTATAAATAGCTTTCAAAGGCAGTATTATGATAGATGTAAAAAAAAAAAAAAAAAGTTTAATTCCTGGTGTCAGTATCTCTTTAAACCCCACTTACCTTCTCGGTTCCTCAAACATTTAACCTGAGCCCTAAGCAATGATTCACACTGTATAAAAACTGTCAGTTTTGTGGGATAGAGTCAAATATGTGCCCAGAGTTGGGAGGCTGTTTCTTGAGTAGAACACATGATGAAGGCAGAATGCTACATCTCACTCTCATTAACCATGACCCTTGCCAGATGTTTTCTACCAATTTTAGAATGTTACTAAAGGGGAACTATCGCAAAAATGAAAATTTAATATCTTCATCATACTAAAAAAAAAAAAAAAAACTTTCTAAATACAATTAATTAAAACATCTGTACAATTTCTTCACTATCCCTCTCTCAGCATCTGTTTCTCTTCATTCTCTCTTCATGCAGTAGTTGGGTGTCAGATAGTCATTGACAGTTAGATCCATTATATTATATGGGGGGTTCTTTTGCCTAGAAGATGTATTAGAGCTCACTCTATTAAAATCACCAGACATCATGTCTCTCTACATGCAGGATTTGTGCAAAAGGCAGTTATTTTTTTTAAATTTTGTTTGTACTGGAATCAGTTATTTGAGTGAGCTCTAATTCATCTGCTAGGAAAGGAGCCCCCCTATAAGATATATTGGCTCGGACTGTCAATGACTATCTGACACCCAACTCCTGAATGAAGACAGAATGAAGAGAAACAGATGCTGAGAGAAATAGTGAATATAAACTTGATTATTTCAGAAACTATGCAGAATATTTAATTTATCGTATTTACTAAGTTTTTTATTTCAGTATGAGGAAGCTTCATTTTTGTGATAGTTCCTGACTTAGAACGGAGCTGGGGCTGATGGGATTGCAGGATACAATGTTAGTTATACATTGTTTTCTCAATTGCTATTTTGCTTTTATGATTCAGCGCTAACTCAATGTAGTGCGATTGCCATAGCTCTAAAGCCATGCAAAGTAAACCAGCCCTGCTGACTCTCGAGGAGCGTGGGAGGGGGGCGTTTCGGTACCTGTTTAAGTGCATTCCGTGCGATCGTTTGAAAAGCCTGTTCCACATTGATAGCTTCCTTTGCACTGGTTTCAAAATATGGGATGTTGTTTTTGCTATGGCACCACACCTGTGCTCGCTTTGTGGTTACCTGTATGAGGTGAAAGATAGAAAGGACAGGCTCAGGAATCAACGCCTGGGAAAACAGATCACATAACACTCCATTGTTCTCATCAAGCATTTATACAGGTATGGGACCTGTTATCCAGAATGTTTGGGACCTTTCGTAATTTGAATCTTCATACCTTAAAGGGGAAAACATGTTTTTTTTTTTTACAAAATGCATCATTTAACAGTACTGCTCCTGCAGAATTCTGCACTGAAATCCATTTTTCAAAAGAGCAAACAAATTTTGTTATATTCAATTTTGAAATCTGACATGGGGCTAGACATATTGTCAGTTTCCCAGCTGCCCCCAGTCATGTGACTTGTGCTCTGATAAACTTCAGTCACTCTTCACTGCAAGTTGGAGTGATATCACCCCCCCCCCCTCCAGTAGCCTAACAAAAGAACAATGGGAAGGTAACCAAATAGCAGCTCCCGAAAACAAGATAACAGCTGCCTGGTAGATCTAAGAACAACACTCAATAGTAAAAGCCAAGTCCCACTGAGACCGATTCAGTTACATTAAGTAGGAGAAATAACAGCCTGCCAGAAAGTAATTCCATCCTAAAGTGCAGGCACAAGTCACGTGACTGGGACAGCTGGGAAACTGACAATATGTCTAGCCCCATGTCAGATTTCAAAATTGAATATAAAAAAGATCTATTTTGATTAAATGGATTTCAGTGCAGAATTCTGCTGGAGCAGAACTACTAACTGATGTGTTTTCCCATGACAGTATCCCTTTAAGTCTACTAGAAATTCATATAAACATTAAATAGACACAATAGGCTGGTTTTGCTTCCAATAAGGATTAATTATATCTTAGTTTGGATCAAGTACAAGGTACTGTTTAATTGTTACAGAGAAAAAAGGAAACCATTTATTTAAAAAAAAAAAAAAAATTGGATTTGATTATAATAGAGTCCATGGGAGACAGCCTTTCTGTAATTCGGAATATTTCAATACGTAACAATAAAAGGAGATAACAATTAGAGCTCTAATTTATCAAAATATATGCATAAAACGGAGCTATATCAGAATGAAAAGGCACTTACTTGTCTGTTCTCAAGGTCTACCTTATTTCCCAGCACAACAAACGGAAAGTTCTCCGGGTCCCTTGGACTCGCCTGGATGAGGAATTCATCTCTCCAACTGTCCAGAGTCTTGAAAGTGTTGGGAGCCGTGACGTCGTAGACCAACACGCAGCAGTCGGCCCCTCGGTAGAAAGCGACCCCCAGGGATTGGAACCTTTCCTGCCCAGCTGTGTCCCAGATCTATACAGACAAAGAGAGAATGAGAGAGAAGGAGAGAGAAGGAGGTCTTAGATTTCACCAGGTAGAAACACTTCAATTGTGTAACTCAGCTTTACGGCTGTTTATTCTTTGTGTCCTATTAAATCTGCTCCCATCAAAAATCATAACTTTATGAGGGTTATTTACTAAAATCCAAATTTATCTCATTATTAATATAAAAAAAAAAAAGCTTGACCAAACTCCCAAGCCTGATTTATTAATAATATAAATAAATTCGATCTGGGGAAAAACACGTGATAAAATCGAGCAAAAACCCTCATTATACACATTTTTACTGGCTTTTTTCACCCAAATTGCTCTTTTTTTTTTTTTTCTAGAGTTTTTGCCCGAAAACCCTGAAAAAGTGGGGTTTTTGGGCTAAACCCACCGAAGACCAAAATAACTTCGATTTGGGATAGGTGCCTCTCGCATTGACTTATACAGGAGCTTGACAGGTCTGAGATTGCGGATCTTTGGATTCTGGCTTTTTGCAGCTTGAAAAATTCTAGTTTTGCCCCGAAAAGCCCAACCAAAAAAATTGAGGTTTTAATAAATAGCTCCCTCTAAGTCCAAAAACACATGTTTTATTTTACCCTAAATAGCTTCTTTCACGGTCTGCCTTCTCCTGATCGAGCTGAGAGGGAGGGTCATAATTTATTTCGGGTAAGTGGGTCACATGATTGACGATAACATCACTGCCTGTTCATTGTCCTTACTTTACACTCATTGTTTATGGCTCTGTTTTAACCTTAATCCTAAAATCAACTTGTAGAAAGATAAATGTGGGTAATAGCATGTCCTCATAAGGGCAGAGACACACGTGAAGATTCGGTGACAAATCGTCTCTTCTTCGGGCGACTAATCTCCCCAAACTGCCTTCCAGCCGGCTAGAATCTAAATCGCCGGCGGGATGGCACTTAGATCGCTTCG
This sequence comes from Xenopus petersii, assembly GCA_038501925.1. Taxonomy (NCBI): domain Eukaryota; kingdom Metazoa; phylum Chordata; class Amphibia; order Anura; family Pipidae; genus Xenopus; species Xenopus petersii. The sequence goes on along the minus strand of CM076678.1, from coordinate 140,435,587 downwards.
TCTTCCAAAGTCGCCCGAAGGTTCCTCGTGAGGCAACTTCGGACGACTTCGAAAAAAAAAAAAACGAAGCGCTCGAGTGCTATCCCGCCAGCGATTTAGATTCTAGCCGGCTGGAAGGCAGTCCGTGGAGATAAGTCGCCGGAAGAATAGGCCATTTGTTGCCGGGCAAATAAATCTCCCCAAATCTCCATGTGTGTCTCAGTTCTGCTCGTAACATTTGATAACAAGAAAGCGAAGGGAAGTTATGGGCATATGCAGAACGACTTTTACTGCCCACACTGTGCGTTACTACATAGAATTGCTGCAGACTGCAGTGCTGAAGTATGTAAAGGGGTCGGCAACCCCCTACCAAGGAGCTCGGGACCTGAACTGGCAGTGGAGCTTATAGGTCATTTCATTGTGGATGATCTCGAATACTGGTAATGCACATACATCGCAAATCTGCTCAGAATTACATTTTCTTTAATATAAAAAGCAATGTTATGAAGGTACAGCTTCAGCCTAACCGAATTATCCATTAAAAAAAATTAATAATAATACACAAAATTTTGGTGCAACTATATAGAGTGGCAAATATACTTGTCATTTTCCTTTCAGTGAAGAAATTATTAATGTGCTTTTGTCACGAGGATAGCGTTGCCATGGATACCAGAAACAAAGTGGTAGGGGTAAGTCACGCACTTTGTAGCATGAATTGGAGGCTCATTAACGGGTTGCTGTTTAATTCACACCCAGAGAGAGCTGCAAATTGATCCTTCTGCTGCCCACTAGAAACCTACCCATGTACTACAAGTACTACTTATGCAACCCCAGCCCCCGAGACCACCTCTCTTCCAGTGTAATGTTTAGGAATGATTATTGCCAAAAGGGACATACCTGTTACTCAGGGGGCAATGCAGCTGCCAGTCATTATATTCTAAAAACTAAAAATCCGTATAGGAAAGTCCCGCTTGATGTGGCTTCTTCTTATGCAAAAACCTTAACTGTTTCACTGCCCTTATACAGTCAGCAAGTACCACCTCCTAACACTCCTCTTATAGCACTGATAAATCAGACCCAAGATATGAAAAGGGCCTCAAGGGTGGTGCACCTTTAAGTTAACTTGTAGTTACTGAATGGCTAATTCTAAGCACCTTTTCAATATTTTTCTATTGGGGGTCAGTGACCCCATCCAAAAACAAATGTTGTGTAAGGCTACAAATGTATTGCTACTTTGCATTCCTCATCTTTCTATTCAGGCCCTGCCCTACTCATATTCCAGTCTCTTATTCAAATCAGTGCATGATTGCTAGGGTAATGTGGACCCTAGCAACCAGATGGATGAAATTGCAAACTGGAGAGCTAAATAAAATGCTAAATAACTCACCACAAATATTGAAAAAAATTAAAACCATTTGCAAATTGTCTCAGGATATCACTCTACATACTAAAAGTTAACTCATAGGCAGCGTCGGACTGGGCCCCGGGACCACTGGTCCTGCAACCCTTAGGGCCCCCCCCACACCATCCCCCAGGCTCCTCTCTGCCTCCAAGTCCGCACCCCGTGTGTGTTTTTCTGCCGCGTCCAGGGTCAGGGAGATAGAAAAGAGATGGAGCGGGTCTGGGCCGGCAAAATCCAAAAGAGCTGGGGCCCACCAGGTTTTTTCCCGGTGTCCCGCCAGCCCAGTCCGACCCTGCTCATAGGTGAACAACCCCCTTTAAAGGAAAGGGCGAAAGGAATCTTAAGGATAATAGTCGACCAACTGCATATTTGAAGCATTGGGGATGTGGCTTCACTAACATACTCTAGTGTGTCTAGTGATGATCATAAAAGCATTGTTACAATTATGTTTCATGGAAAATATTACTTAAATATGGATTCATGAAACAATGTAAATTGCTAACAAACAACTATTTATGTAAACTGAACTTAAATATCTGAATGAAAAGCATGAAACAGGAGTTTGTTAACAGAGTTTTGAGATCTACCAGTTAAAGGTCTACTAGTAGATCCTGATCTACCATTTGGGCACCCCTGCCATACAGCATTAGAATTCTCAGGTGTGTAATGCGCTACTACTAGTAATCTACCATGTAAGGTACATAAACACTACTTATAGTTAAAGGAAAAATAAACCCTAAAAATGAAAGGAGATAAAAATGTCATGTTTTATATACTGAACTTATTGCACCAGCCTAAAGTTTCGGCATCTCGATAGCAGCAATGATCCAGGACTTCAAACTTGTCACAGGGGGTCACCATCTTGGAAAGTGTCTGTGACACTCACATGCTCAGTGGGCTCTGAGCAGCTGTTGAGAAGCTAAGCTTAGGGCTCGTCACTAATTATCCAGCAGAAAATGAGGTTGGTCTGTAATATAAGGTTTCTGTGTTGCCATGTAGTAATTATCTGTATTAATTACTAATCAGCCTTATATTGTGACATTTCTATTCTATGTGTACTGTATATTGTGAGTGGGTCCCTAAGCTCAGTAAGTGACAGCAGCACAGAGCATGTGCAGTGAATCAGCAGAAAAGAAGATGGGGAGCTACTGGGGCATCTTTAGAGACACAGATCTTCACTGCTAAAGGGCTGTGGTTGCCTTGGGCTGGTACAGAAGCACAAAACATAATGTACAATATTTCTAGTCTGCTTAGATTAACTTTCCTTGTCCTTTAAATGGATAGTAGCAATTATCTTTAATTTATCAGAAATATCACTCCCTCTTTTATAAACCATCCAGCACTAATTTTGCCTAGGAATTGTGCCTCCTAGCAGACCCCTTTTAAAAACCTGTTAGTGACTGACACAGCCCCAGCCCAGAATGTCTCAATAGTTGACATTGCACTTAAAGGGTGGGTCAAAGTCCTCATAGACCAAGGACAATGTCCAGCCTATCAAGACTTGCCTCACCAAATTACTAATATAGGAGCAGTGGCACAGGCCTGTAATAGGGGTCTGCAAGGAGGCACAATTCCAAAGCAAACGAGCGGTTCTTAGTGTATGGCCACTAAGGGGGGGTCACCATCTTGGAAAGTATCTGTGACACTCACATGCTCAGTGGGCTCTGAGCAGCTGTTGAGAAGCTGAATTTAGGGGTTGTCACTAATTATCCAGCAGAAAATGAGGTTGGCATAAGATGATGATAGAAGGCAGATTATTACATTTTGATGCTAATTGCACTGGTTTCTGTGCTGCCATGTAGTAATTATCTGTATTAATTACTAATCAGCCTTATATTGTGACATTTCTATTCTATGTGTACTGTATATTGTGAGTGGGTCCCTAAGCTCAGTAAGTGACAGCAGCACAGAGCATGTGCAATGAATCAGCAGAAAAGAAGAGGGGGAGCTACTGGGGCATCTTTGGAGACACATATCTTTACTGCTAAAGGGTTGTGGTTGCCTTGGGCTGGTACAGAAGCCTAAAACATAATATACAACATTTCTATCCAACTTCTTTAATTAAGCTTTAGTTCTCCTTTAAGTAAGGGCCCTACAGGGCATTCTGGGATTTGCATTCTTAGCAATCTCCATAGCTGGCATGGGAACACAGAGACCCTCCAGACTAAGCTTGCTCATATGCCGCTATCCCTCTGGCAAATTCCTCCTGACTACAAGCCGAGGGAGCAGTGTTATGAGTGACGTGATAGAAACAAAAGCTGAATGGAAGCTCTATCACTGCCGCCATCATGTGAGTGTCGAGCTCCCGTTGCATCACGTGGCAGGGAGAATTCACATGTGCCAGTGAGGAAAGCCAAACCACAGGGCACACAGGTTGGTTTATAGTCTTACATTAACTTTATTTATTACAATGAGCAGATGTAGAACATTCCAGGTGCAGCGAGAGGTACAGGAAGAGACACGGGCTGTGTGGGTGCCTCACGAATTATCCCACTGCACCTTTATTGTGTAGAACAAAACAAAGGAATCCTGAAACATTTCATCTTTACCTGCATTGTGACCAATCTGTCATCCACCATCACCTCCTTAGTGAGAAAATCTGCCCCTATAGTGGCTTTGTACTGGTTGGTGAATTTCTTATTCACATACTGGTTCATGAGAGAGGTCTTGCCAACCCTAGAATGGAAGATACAAACACATTGATTTAACAAAAGAACAATGGCACAACAAAGAAATACAGCTCAACCTACAGCATAATACACTCACCTTCCCATCATTCATTAGAAGTATGTGTTTATATAGTTAAAGGGGTTGTTCGCTATAAATTAACTTTTAGTATGATGTAGAGCAGGGGACCCCAACCCTTTTGACCCGTGAGCCACATTCAAATGTAAAGAGAGTTGGGAAGCATCAAAGCATGCCGAATAAGGGCTGTGATTGGCTATTTGGTAGCCCCTATGTGGACTGGTAGACTACAAGAGACTGTTTGGCTGTACCTGGTTTTTATACAACAAAAACTGCCTGGAATTCAAAAATTATCACCTGCTTTGAGGCCACTGGGAGCAACATGCGTGTTGCTCGCAAGCCACTGGTTGGGGATCACTGATGTAGAGAGTGATATTCTGAGACAATTTGCATTTGGTTTTCATTTTTCAGTTGTGTTTTTTTTATTTAGCTTTTTATTCAACATCTCTCCAGTTTGCAATTTCAGCAATCTTGTTGCTATGGTTCAACTTACCCTAGCAACCATATTATTTTTACTGCAAATGGATTGGTAGTGTAGAATGTATTCCTGCATATTCCTGGAGGGCCAGTGTATGGTGTAAGGGACTTTTTCAAATATTTACAGCCCTTCTGTAATTTGCCAGAAGATTGCCAGTCCGGGCCTGGGTATATTTTATCACATCTGTTTCAGAGGGATGCTCCTGTTCTCAGGTGTGGGGTTAAACCCATAAACCTGGATGTTAGCGGAGGTTTTCCTTATGTTTTCCTCCACATCACAAACATTGTTTATACAACAGAGCCTACTCCCTACATCCTATGTGGAGTTAAGCAACACATCGATTCCACAGAAATACTCAAACTTTGCTCTCATTTATCTAAACACTGGAAATGACCTTTCCCTGGGAACAAAGATCAAGAACATACATCATTGCAGTTAAAGGGCAAGTCTGCCTTCACAAAACATATGGTTTCATAATACACCAGTTAAAGTGATACTGACACTAAAAAATGAATTTTAGCATATGAATGTACATTAAATGTTACCTATAGGTCATGGTGATCATTTTTTGCTGAGAGGTTTGTTTTTGTATATAATTGTTAGTTGAAGTTCCTAAGCCTGACTCTCTGACACTCTGACTTTGCCAACCTGACCTGTCCCATCTCAGCCTGTTAGTTACAGTTTCTAATGCTAACGGACTCCTGCTGCACAAATATGGCAGCCCCCTCATACAGGAACATGGGGGATCAGACAGGTAATGTAAAAGCATCATGCAAATACTTTATGGCAAAGTTAGAAGTAGCTTGCAAAGCCAATATTATAATAGATGTAAAAAAAAGTTTAATTTCAGGTGTCAGTATCTCTTTAAATAGATTTTTCTTTTTTTTTTTTAATTCTTTGTTTGCTGATATGCCCAGATGTGATGTCACTTCGATCAACCACCTCAGGAGTGTAGCCACGCTCCCGAAATCTGTCGGCCATTAATTGTATAGAAGAATCCAATTCTTTTGTGTCAGACGTGATGCGTTTAACATGACTACACTCCTGAGGGGGGCTGATCAAGCAATTTCTAAGTACCATCACTTGCTCAGTCTCAAAGTATATTTGGAACCCAGATTATCAGGTATGTTCTCATATATGACCGCACGGGGATTACTGTAGAACGCATATGCGCTTCAAACCTCAGCCCCCTATAAGGTTCAGGATGCAGGAGCAGGACGTGACGTCTTTGCAGACGCATAATAGGATGGGATATTGCCACCGAAGTGGATTGTTCATATATGGGTTATTCCCAATGTATTTGTTATGTTTATAGACTTATATTAGTCACAATTGCTTCAACACATGGATCGCAAATATGGTGGAACACATATGCATTCCAAATGATTACCCAGAGGGCATCCCTCCGCTCCTTCGATATCCGAGGAAGCGGAAATGACATCAGACACCCAAGACTTGCCGTAGAGGAAAACGAAACATCCATAGGTATAAAACCTACTTGGACAGTAAGACTCGATCTGCCTTTATCTTTTTTAAGACTCGCATAAAATGATGGGCCTTCACAAGGCATGAAAACTTTTATTTATTTTGGCCAGAATGTGGTACAAACACCTAATTTTTTTGGTAAACTAACATACTTCCTCTGAAACCTGTGCAATGTATTTCAAAGGGGAACTATAGCGAAAATGAAAATGTAATATTTGCTTCAGCATACTGAGATGAGAAACTTTCTAAATACAATCAATTAAAAATCACTATCCCTCTCTCAGCATCTGTTTCTCCTCATTCTGTCTTCATTCAGGAGTTGGCTGTCAAATAAATGATCCAATATATACAGGGGGACTCTTTTTGCCTAGAAGATGTATTAGAGCTCACTCTATTAAAATCAACAGAAATCCCATCTCTCTACATGCAGAATTTGTGCAAAAGGCAGGTATCATGTTAGATGTTTGCTTGTACATCTGCTAGGAAAGGGAGCCCCCATAAGATATATTGGATCATTCATCTGACACCCAACTGCTGCATGAAGACAGAATGAAGAGAAACAGATGCTGAGAGAGGAATAGTGAATATAAACTTGATTATTTCAGAACCAATGCAGAATTTTTAATTGATTGTATTTAGAAAATGTCCTACTTCAGTATGAGGAAGCTTCTATTAAATTTTAATTTTCATGATAGTTCCCCTTTAAGGAAGGATGTTAAAACCAGATATCACCCAGGACACATGGCTCACTCGCTGTGTCTGACATTCATTAGGATAAATGCAAGATTAAATGCCAGGGGCTACTAAATATTGCCTTAGGGCATTTGTCTCCCATGTTAAAAATTGGCTACCACAGGCGTCAAATGTTCCCGAAAATAGCTTGCCCTTTGTTAACTTGTAATCGCCGCAATTAATTTAATCGTTTCCTTTAGATTAATCACAGGAAAATGACTTTCCAACAAATAAGCTGAATCACCATATTTACTTGCGGCAATTACAATGTTAGCAAAAGGCCAGGCATTTGCGAGTAGCGATTTTTTTTTATGCGGGTAACAAATCTCCCCATGTGCCTTGACCCTTATGTTGTAGAACAATTCAAGTAAATGATATAACAGAATTCTAATGGCGATTCATCATCATCATCATCATCATCATTTATTTATATAGCGCTGTCAAGATACGCAGTGCTTTCAACGAATCCACGTCTGTAAAAATAGTAATTTTGACACTTACCCAGAATCCCCGAGGATGATGACCTTCAGCAGCACTTTCTTTCTGGACGTCATCTTTTAGAACTAAATGGGAAGAAACAGACGTATGGGTCAGTCATCTGCACATTGATTACTGTTGGGACCATTGTTTTTGGTACTTTTCAGTTATTGGTTTATCTGCCCATTTTCCTGCTTTCTATCACAGCTGCACTAAATATCAAGGGACCTAAAAGGGATTTTCCAAGGACTCTGCATGAATGAATCAGGTTTCTCGCCTCCAAGCCTGTAATCCAGCTCTCCATGCCCCTTTGTCCTCTTGCTTTCTCTTCCGTAAGACTATATTAAACACTCTGTTTTGCCAAACTCTTTTTTGACGCAACATCTGGTTTCCTAGAAGCAACTTCATCCCTTCCATTCATGTTTTGGTCCCACCCGAGGCTGCCAGTTCATTATTTAAAGGAAAACTATACCCCCCAAACAATGTAGGTCTCTATAAAAAGAAATTGCATAAAACAGCTCATATATAAAACCCAGCTTCATGTAAATAAACCATTTTCATAATAATATACTTTTCTAGTAGTATGTGCCATTGGGTAATCATAAATAGAAAATTGCCATTTTAAAAAATAAGGGCCGCCCCCTGGGATCGTACGATTCACTGTACTCACAACCATACCAACAAACCATACATGTAAGGTCACATGAGCCAATTAACAGACAGAGTTGTGTCTTTTGCTTCCTCACTTCTTCCTGTTACAGTTAGTGTTGTAGTATTTCTGGTCAGGTGATCTCTGAGGCAGCACAGAGACCATCACAAAATGGTGGCTCAAGGCAAGAGATGTAAAAGGGCAATATTTACTTAAATATATATTCCAGTTTGGTAAGATTCTTTAATATGTCATTCAATATGATATGAAATATCTGTTGCTTAAGTGTTCATTTTGGGGGTATAGTTTTCCTTTAAAGGGCTTGTTCACTTTCAAATACTTTCAGTTCTGTTGGTTTCAGATTGTTCATCGGCAATAAAAACTTTTTCCAATTATTTTCTATTTTCGATTTGTGATCATTTTTCTAATATTGAAGTGTTAAGTTTCATTTTTCACCTTCTAAAGCCGCTCTGGGGGGGGGGGGTCATTGACCTTTTAATGGTTTTTTAATGGATACAATTAGTTCATACAAGGGATGCAGCCAGGATTCAGCCTTTTTGAGCTAGATTCGGATTCGGCCGAACCGAATCCGAATTTGCATATGCAAATTAGGGGTAGGGAGGAAAATCACATGACTTTTTGTCACAAAACAAGGAAGTAAAAAATGTTTACCCCTTCCCACTCCTAATTTGCATATGCAAATTAGGATTCGGATTGGTATTCGGCCGAATGTTTTGCAAAGGATTCGGGGGTTCGGCCGAATCCAAAATAGTGGATTCGGTGCGTCCCTAGTTGATACATTTTTAATCTTTGTCCCTGCTGAGCAAAATCCCTGAGCTTCATTACAGGCAGCTGTTAGAATTGATACAATAGTTGCTAATATTCCACAGATACTGCTGAGAAATGGATCAACGAATTACATTAACTAAATGGAGCAAATTGTTACAGATCAGAATGCTGGAAAACTGTGCTGCCAGACTGAGACATGAACATTACACTTTAAACTTAAATTTTGAAAAAACAGTAACAGATAAAAATATGAAAAACAATTGAAAAAAAAGCATTTGTTTATGGTGAATAATCTGAAAACAACTGAACTGAAAAAAGTGTTTGGAAGGTGAACAACTCCTTTAGGAAGGATAGAGGTTGGTAAGCTAGCAGGTAAAGCTGTTAAAGGCTAGCAGCCTTAATTCACCTTAATATGTTGGAATTGAACGCCCTTAAAGGAGAAGGAAAGGCTAAAATTAAGTAAGCTTTATCAGAAGGGTCTATATAAAGACACCAGTAAACCCTCAAAGTAATGCGGGTTACTCTGTCCTCTGTCAAAAGAAACACCACATTTCTTTCCTTCTATTGTGTACTCATGGGCTTCTGTATCAGACTTCCTGTTTTCATCTTAAACCTCCAGGGCAGGGCTTGAGCATGCTCAGTTTGCTCCTCTCGCTCCCTTTTGCCTCCTACTTCCTCCCCTCCCTCCTGTAATCTGAGCCCAGAGCTATGAGTGAGCAGGGAGAGACTCAGGCAGGAAGTGATGTCACATCAAGCTAATATGGCAGCTGCTATCCTAAACAAAGAGTGTCTAGCGCGGTTTATTCTGGTATGGTGAAGCATTCTGCAGAATAAACATGGTGTTATAGCTTGCAATATGGTGGCTAATCTATTGGCAATAAACTTCTTTCGGTAGCCTTCCTTCTTTAAAGCTCATACCCCAAGAGTGAGAAGTGCTGCATAAATCCCACATAATTATTTCAACAACCAAGAAACTGTCCCAAACTTTCAGCAACTCCAGGCAGAAGCCATGAGACCCAGTCACCAGGACTGAAGCTAAAACACCCCATAGAGTCACCTGCCACTATAGTGTACATTGAGCCAACTATCTTGGTGCGTAACACTGAGCATGTGCAGCAGGAGACCAGTGCCATTCAAATTCTTTGCCAGTACTCGCGGAGGGGTGCCACAGACCCTCTCCCTACACGACATCACACAGAAGCTATCAGAATTAAAATACTAACCAGATATATATTTTGCCATGTTTCTGCCTGTGGTCAATTCCACTTAGTCTGCTCCTTACAAGTCCTGCATCAATCTGTAACATTAATGCTGGAAGATGAGGCCTCAGGGCTAAACACCTACAAGGCTGGTAAGCTGCAACTATGTCCTTCTGGATAACAGGGAGATTGTTCCTTCGCTCTGCCGATGCTAGAATAAGTTTGCCGGTGCCTCAATCCTCCATAAAGGGTTACCGCAATCCCATATTAGTCCCTAAAATAGTAGTTAGAGGAGAGCACTCATAGAAGCAGATACTGCTAAAACATTTTATTATTGACTATAAATCACTGTGATTTGTAGTCAATAATAAAATGTTTTAGCAGTATCTGCTTCTATGAGTGCTCTCCTCTAACTACTATTTTATGTCCTTCTGGATATTTATTATATGCATTCTTGAAACCCATCAAATATCTATTTTTATTCTGCTCCAGACAGTAGTGTGTCGGTCACACTCCTTTCATAATGTAGATCCCAGGGCTTGAGACATCTACTGATTTTTGGTGCTGGGGACATTTGATGGCGCTCATAAAGGCTGCAAATACCTGCAGGCGCCCCTAGCTATCCTTCATTATTTACACTTATGACACTTCTATAAATAAAGTAATTTCTGTAAATTTAACATAAATGTGATACAGGTATAGGAGTCGTTATTCGGAATCCAGAAAGCTCCGAATTACGGAATGACTCCATTATAATCAAATAATCCAAATTTGCAGTGATGAATTCCTTTTTCTCTGTAATAATAAATCTTTACCTTATACTTGATCCCAACTAAGATATAATCAATACTTATTGGAGGCAAAATCAGCCTTTCTTGGTTCATGTTTACATGGCTTTCTAGTATGAAGATCCAAATTACAGAAATATCCGCTATTCTGGAAAAAAATGGACCCCAAGCATTCTGGATAACGGGTCCCATGCCTGTATTACATTTGCAGAGCATGTGACCAATGCAAGGCATTTTCTACTGCTTGTGGCAAGTCATTAAGTTGTAGTATATAAGTGATTTCATACTGTCCGGACACTGCTCAGAAATGAGTCTGGCAAGAAATGCTGCATTTTTATACACTGGACTTACTGCACATGCTCAGTTTGCTCTGGGCTAAAGCTTAGGGATTATGGGAAATCATTAAGCAAAAAACAAGGTTCATTTCTTACAGGAGCTGAATAGCTTTTTATTCAGCAGCTCTCCAGTTTGCAAGTTCAGCAATCTGGTTGCTAGGATCCCAATTACCCTAGCAACCATGCATTGATTTGAGTCAGAGACTGTAGTATGAATAGGAGAGGACCTGAATAGAAAGGGGAGTAACCAAAAGTAGCAATATCAATACGTTTGTAGCCTTACAGAGCATATTATTTTAGATAGAAGGCAAATTTAAAAAATAAATAAAGAAGACCAATGTAAAAGTTGCTTAAAGTTGGCTATTCTACAACATACTAAAAGTTAACTTAAAGGTCAACCACCACTTTAATTACGAAGAACATGTGGCACACAATGGCAAGTAAACCAACAAAATTTAATTTTCAATTAGTAAATGAGCCCAAGATAATTGTATATATGCTGCAGGCCAATGACAAATAAAATCAGAGGGCAGGGACTGTAGCTCAGCAGTAAAAGAAATCATAATGCATAACTCCTCAATCTGGGTTTAGGCTACATGAAAATCAATTTAAGGGTAGGTGTTGCACTTCCCGGCACCTAACAGAAGTAGCCCCTGAGTTAGCCAGAGTAAATAGATAGGCTGTTCAAAATAAAGCATGATTTCAATATAGTTAGTTCACCAAAAATGTAATATATAAAGGCTGGAGTGACTGGATGTCTAACATAATAGTCAGAACACTACTTCCTGCTTTGCAGCTCTACGATTGGCTACCAGTCAGTAACCAATCAGTGACTTGAGGGGGGCCCATATGGGTCATAAGTGTTTGCTTTATCCCTATGTTCTTCTGCAATGGGCAGGGCCAAGCTTTATAGGGTGTCTGAACAACTGCATCAATTGCAGGAACACTGAGAAACATTTTTTTAAGAAACAATCACTGCAAAAGCAGAATGCTACACCGAGCTGGTATTATTACTATTTGTTCAAGGGGGACTATCGCGAAAATTAAAATGTAATATAAGCTTCAGCACACTGAATTAAGATACTTTCCAAATACAATCAATTAAAAATTCTGTACTGTTTCTGAAATAATCAATTTCATCTTCACTATTTCTCTCTCAGCATCTGTTTCTCTTCATTCTGTCTTCATGAAGCAGTTAGTGTCAGATGAATGATCCAATATATCTTATAGGGGGGCTCCTTTTGCCTAGAAGATGTATTAGAGCTCACTCTATTAAAATAACCAGACATCATGTCTCTCTACATGCAGGATTTGTGCAAAGGGCAGTAATTTTGTTAGATTTTGTTTGTACTGGAATCAGTTATTTGAGTGAGCTCCAATAAATCTGCTAGGAAAGGGAGCCCCCCTATAAGATATATTGGATCTGTCAATGAATATCTGACACCCAACTGCTGCATGAACAAAATGAAGAGAAACAGATGATGAGAGAGGAATTGTAAAGATAACTTGATTATTTCAGAAACTAAGGAGAATATTTATTGTAATAATTGTATTTCAGTATGCTGAAGCTTATATTAAATTTTCATTTTCACGATAGTTCCCCTTTAAGCCCGTGGGTGCAGCTGGCACAGGCCTTATCTCACAAGGGTAATGTGGCGCATGGTGACTTCCCAGTGGTTCCTCTTTTTGGGAACAAGTATCCCACATGACATTAACATCACAGGGTGACATTTGAGAGCTATTGTAAAATGTGTTTATGTGGGTGGTATCTGAGAGGATTATACACATCACATCAGGAAGCATATCAGATGGGGATGAATGAGGAAAGAAGGCTGAGGTCAATTCTCCGTCTCTCATCTCACCGATACTCTTCAGGGCTCGGCAAATTGAAGACAAATAAACAGCAGGCATTGCACAAACGCTATCTCTACATTTGTATTCTGGTTAATGAAAGGGTGAACTGCCCCTTTAACACAGCTCAAAGTTAGAGCTTGTTTTGCAATCCCTTTCTGAACGTCTCGCTCTTTAACACTTCTTAGAAGGAATAAGAGGAGACTCGGGTATTGAGCAACAAGTGCTCTTGAAATGATCAGCATGTGTTGCTATGAATACGCTCTGTAACAGAAGATGCTCTCGTTGTACTATACAGTTAGTAAATACAGGGTACATCTGGGCTTATACCAGCACAGAGCCCAGGAGCATGTGTCATAGAGTCAGCCTGCACTGAATAAAGCGGTTCAAGCTGAACACGTGAGTTCAGCTTTCCGCAATCCCGTTATCCAGAAAGTAGGGTTACACTGAATCCAGGATTTGGTTCGGGATTCGGCCTTTTACAGCAGGATTTGGATTCAGCGGAATCCTTCTGCCCTGCCGAACCCTAATTTGCATATGCAAATTAGGGGCGGGAGGAAACGTGACTTTTTTGTCACAAAACAAGGAAGTAAAAATATTTCTCTTCCCACCCCTAAATTACATATGCAAATTAGGATTTGGTTCGGTTTTCGGCCTAATCTTTTGCGAAGGATTCGGCCAAATCCAAAATAGTGGATTCGGTGCATCCCTACCAGAAAGCTCAGAATTACAGGAAGGCCATCTTCCATAGACTCCATTTTATCCAATTAATCCAATTTTCTTTAAAATGTATTGCCTTTTTCTCTGTAATAATGAAACAGTAGCTTGTACTTGATCCCAACTAAAATATAATTAATCCTTATTGGAAATAAAACCAGCCAGTTGGGGTTATTTAATGTTTACATGATTTTCTAGTAGACTTAAGGTATGAAGATTCAAATTGTGGAAAGATCCATTATCCGGAAAGCCCCAGGTCCCGAGCATTCTGGATAACAGGTCCCATACCAGTACAATGTACTGTTTTATTATTACAGAGAAAAAGAACATTTTTAAAAATGTGGATTACTTGGATAAAATGAAGTCTATGGGAGACGACCTTTCCGTAATTTGGAGCTTTCTAGATAATGGTTTCCGGATAACAGATCCCATAGCTGTACTGTAAATGATAGAAAGAGCTGTTATCCGGAAAACCCCAGACTCAGAGCATTTTGGATAGCAGGTCCCATACCTGTATCAGTCTAACAGCTATTAATGCAGAATGTGAGTTTACTAGGTTCATGTTAGAGACGCACCAATCAGGATTCAGCTATGAGTTTGGCTCAGTAATTGCATTTTTTAAACAATTTGTAAAAATTGTAAATCTACAGTTGAACTTAAAAGGGGTTGTTCACCTTTGAGTTATCTTTTACTATGATGTAGAGAATGCTATTCCAAGACAATTTGCAATAGGTTTTAATTTTTTATTATTTGTGGTTTTTGAGTTATTTGGCGTTTTCAGCAGCTCTCCAGTTTGCAATTTCATCAATCTGATTGCTAGGGTACATATTACCCTAGCAACCATGCATTGATTTGAGTCTGGAACATTAACAGGAGAGGCCTGAATAGAAAGAGGAGTAATTAAAAGTGTCAATAACAATAAATGTGGAGTCTTACAGAGCATTTGTTTTTAGATGGGGCCAGTGGCCCCAATTTGGAGGCCGGAAAGAGTCAGAAGACATCTTTATGCATTCCTTCTAATACACTAATGCACAACGTGTGCCTGGGAGCAAGTCACATGATTTCTTTAACGCACGTGCGGTGATCTAAACCATGTGACCGATACAGGTCACATGATATTGCAATTGTTACACAAGAAGGAAGTGAAGGAATAAAGCGAGTAATGTAGCCCTTACTATAAGATATAAGGATATTATAAGTCACAGAGGAGTTCCATAAACCACAAGACTGAAGGCAAATGATTATATATACTCTTTTGCACTTTTCTCTTTTTTGGGGAAAGTGTAAAACTTGAAAACTTTGGAGCCTAAGAGCATCAATTGTGATTATGACCTGTTTTCATTAAGATGAACTGTAACTATGTGGTTTTATTGTACAGGTATGAGATCAGTTATCCGGAAAGCTACGAAATTATGGGAAGGCCATCTCCCATCGATTACATTTTAATCAAATTTAAATTTTAAAAATGATTCCCCTTTTCTCTGTTATAATAAAATCAGTACCTTGTACTTGGCCCAAACTAAGTTACAATTAAAGGAAAACTATACCCCCCCAAACAATGTAGGTCTCTATGAAAAGATACTGAGTAAAACAGCTCATGTGTAAAACCCTGTTTCATGTAAATGAATTATCATAATAATATACTTTTTTAGTAGTATGTGCCATTGGGTAATCATAAATAGAAAATTGCCATTTTAAAAAATAAGGGCCGCCCCCTGAGATCGTACGATTCACTGTGTACACATACAAACCACATGTAAGGTCACATGAGCCAATTAACAGACAGAGTTCTGCCTTTTGCTTCCTCACTTCTTCCTGTTACAGTTAGTGTTGTAGTATTTCTGGTCAGGTGATCTCTGAGGCAGCACAGATAGAGTCACGAAATGGTAGTTCAAGGCAAGAGATGTAAAAGGGCAATATTTATGTAAATATATATTCCAGTTTGGTAAAATTCTTTAATGTCATTCAATTTGATATATTGATATCTGTTGCTTAAGTATTCATTTTGGGGGTATAGTTTTCCTTTAAGATACAATAGAACTGCCATTTTAAGTTTTGCAGGGGACAAGGAAAAAATTATGTAAAATCCAGGAACATGTAAAATATACAATATTTACTGTGTTAATAACAAGGGTTAAACATTACAGTGTTAATGTTACACTATGGTGCCAATGCACTCGATTTCCAAAGTCGCCCGAAGTGGCGGGAGTGTATTAGTGCTGGCGTTTTGTCATTATAGCAGACGGCAGGCAGTTCGGGGAGATTGTCGCCCCTCAGAAGAGGTGATTAGTCAGGCGACTAAATCTCCCCGCGTGCTTGAACCCTAAAGCTGGCCATAGACACAAAGATACAGTCGTACAAAACGAAGATTCATAAAATGTGTGTGGTGTGTCCTAACATTTTATATCAGCTACTGATAATATCTCTGCATATATTGCCTACCTGACAATATCAATGGGCAACTGTCACTACTATTTGTCAAACACAATTTTCATACAATTGCTGCCTGTCAATTAATGGCCAGAACAGCGTCTGATTTAATTTTCCTAATTATTTTAATCTGAACAGTTAATGGCAGATGGTTAGACTGAAACAAAAGAGTGCTCGCAGGACAAAGAATAAATCTGCACATCGATGGCCAGCTTTAAGTTATGGAGATCTAAATTATGGAAAGACCCCTTAAACGGAAAAACCCAGGTTCCGAACATTCTAAATAACAGGTCCTATACCTGAATAATGTATCAACAATACTGATATGACGTGAAGTGTGTTATATCATAGAGCCTGAAGGGTTTATTTAGTGTGTCCTGTTGATTGGATTCTCTTATTCTCCATATTTCAGGTTGGTTCTTTAGGGGTTAATAGGCAGATGGGGGCAGGGTGAGCGTGGTTCCATATTCCAGAAGGATCCACAAATCAGCATATGCTCAGGTTTATCAATTAAATAATGGTTCATTTATTTGTCCCTGTAGTGGAAGTATGGGATTAATTCATCTAGAACATTTAGTAACTGGGGTTTTCCCTATCAGGGTGTTTCCATGATAGTGCAGCGTTAAAGAAGAACTAAAGACTAAATAAAGAAGTAGCTAGAAATGTAGTACATTATGTTTTGGGTTTCTATACCAGTCCAAGGCAGCCACAGCGCTTTAGCAGTAAAGATCTGTGTCTCCAAAGATGCCCCAGTAGCTCCCCATCTTCTTTTCTGCTGATTCACTGCACATGCTCTGTGCTGCTGTCACTTACTGAGCTTAGGGACCCACTCACAATATACAGTACACATAGAAATGTCACAATATAAGGCTGATTAGTAATTAATACACATAATTACTACATGGCAGCACAGAAACCAGTGCAATTAGCATCAGAATTTAATAATCAGCCCTGTAGCATCAGCTTATATTACAGATCAAACTCATTTTCTGCTGGATAACTAGTGACGACCCCTAAGCTTAGCTTCTCACAGACACTTTCCAAGATGGTGACCCCCATGTGACAAGTTTGAAGTCCTGGATCATTGCTGCTATTGGCAAGCTGAAATTTTAGGCTTGTGCAATAGGTTCAGTATATAAAATAAGGGATGTTTAGTAATGTTAATTTTTAGGGTTTAGTTCTCCTTTAAGTCTACTAAATACACTAAAAAAATGATTGATTGACATTCCCTGTGCCTCTCAGCTCCGTAGCCCTGAAGGGAAAAGTCAGTTCTGGACAGAATACCATCAGAACAACTATAACAACAATGAGTGACCTATTACTGGCAGAGACATCAGTCCTCTTTACACAATGGTGTCTAACAGTGATACCTTCCATTCACTTAGGTGCCAGCAAAAACTATATAAAAAGTATGGCTTGCAACAGGACTACTTTTACAGATTAAAAAAAATTGCTCTCACCTGCACAATTCACTGGTTTCAATGCTGAGAAGTACTGAGCGAGCAGAGAAAATCCAGCCAAAACAGCGGCTAAGGCCCAACCCGACTGAGTCACTGTGCCACGTGCTCCTGACTAACCAAAAACAGGGAAAATGAAACAAGGAAGGGACTGCATTTATTTTTCACAAGTTACTCAGGTAACAAAGGAGTTGGCTGAGTGCACAGGCAGCACAACCCCAGTAAATGCCATATGAAAGGGGCTGTTGATTTAATTGGCTCACATGTACGGAAAACATTATAGGACATCATCAGGAGAACACACGCTCCTGCCTGCGCTCTCCTAAAGAAGTATGCAGACTAGTCTCTTATTATACTCACTTATCCGTAGAAACAGCAGTCACACCTCCGTGCTGCCCTCATTTACGGTTGCAAACTCCCCTCACGTGGCTCATTCCTCACCCCTCCCTCATTGGTCCTCAGCCCTCATTACAAATACCTCTGGGGGCTCTCAGCCCTGCCTCCTGGGCTCTCAGAGGGCCGAGGAGGAGGGCTGAGGACCGAGGGCTTTTGTTATGAGGGCTGAGAAGGGAAGGCTGAGAGCTGAGCTTTTATAATGAGGGCCGTAGAGGGAGGGCCATGGAGGGAGGGCCGTGGAGGGAGGTTGCAACAGCAAATGTGGGCAGCACTGAGGTGTGACTGCAATTTCTTCAGGTAAGTGAGTAGAAGACGAGTCTGCATACTTCTGCTTTAGGAGAGTGCATGCAGGAGCGTGTGTTCTCCTGATGATGTCCTAAAATGCGTTCCGTACAAATGCACTTTTATCTGCCTTTTACTTCACAGATTGTAAAATCAGATGGCTGAGCCTTTATCTCCCCATTACATCATATGCCGGTGGTTAGTAAGGACACTGCATGGTTCATCTCTGAATGACTGCTGCATAAATAAAATGAGTGGATGCACCTTCAAAACACATATCAGTTCAATTGTTTTCAGATTGTTCCCCAGAAATAAAGACTTTTTTCAATTACTTTCTATTTTTCATTGTTTTTTCAAAATCTAATTTTAATGTTCCTGTCTTTGGTGTTTGAGTCTGGCAGCTCAATAATTCAGGTGCAGACTCTAAACGGTTTCAATTTTGCAACATTTAGTTGATCCATTTCTCAGCAGCATCTCTGGAGTATTAGCAACTATTGTATCAATTCTAACAGCTGCCTGTAATGAAACTCAGAGATTCTGCTCAGCAGGGACAAAGACAAGAAATGTAATAACTAAATGTATCAATTTAAAACAGTTGACAGGGTCGTCGACCCCCCTTCTCAGAGCTGCTTTAGAATATAAAAATGAAACTTTACACTTCAATATTAGAAAAACAGTGACATAGAAAAAAAAAAGTAATTGGAAAAAGTCTTTATTTCTGGTGAATCTGAAACCAACTAAACTGGTTGTGTTGGAAGGTGAATAACCCCTTTAAAGGAACAGTTGTAAAAATAAAAACTAGGTAAATAGATAGGCTGTGCAAAATAAAAAAATGTTTTTTAATATAGTTAGTTAGCCAAAAATGTAATGTATAAAGGCTGGAGTGACTGGATGTGTAACATAATAGCCAGAACACTACTTCCTGCTTTTCAGCTCTCTAACTCGCATTCAACTTAGATTCAAAAGCAACAATTATGACTCATGTGCCCCCCCAAGTCACCAATTGGTTAGTGCCTGGGTAACCAATCAGTGGAAACCATGAGAGAGAGAGAGAGAGAGAGAGAGATAGACCGAGAGAGAGACCGAGAGAGAGGAGAAAAGCCTTCTATATAAACTAGCAGTGGCCCCAATATATAAATATTAAAAAGACATTATACACCGATTTGAATTCTTGGGACCGGTAATAAATGTATCATTATAGTGCTACTTATTTCAAAGTCTGCCCCTACCTTGCTTGCCATAACAGAACACTTCTTTCAGACACAAATAAGACCGTATGTTATATTTGCAGAAGTGCACAGTTCTATCAGTTTATGTAAACATGTTTCATGTATAACATAGGTTTTATATATTTAAATATATAATTATGAATAGACCTGGCACAAAGCCCCATGTCAAAAGCCAAATCTACGTGGCATTCAGCACTTGCTGTGAATGGGGCCATATGGAAAGCTTGCAACCATGGACCAGCGCAATGTACAGTACATATCTACATGATAATGCAGGGAGTCATACAGTACAGGCATGGGATACATTATCTGGAAACCCCTCATTCAAAAAGCTCTGAATTATGGAAAGGTTGTCTTCTGTAGACTCCATTTTATCCAAATAATCCAAATTTTTCAAAATTATTTCCTAATTCTCTGTAATAATAATAATAATAATAATAACAGTAGCTTGTACTTGATCCCAACTAAGATATAATTAATCCTTATTGGAAGCAGAACCAGCCTATTGGGTTTATTTAATATTTATATGATTTTCTACTAGACTTAATGTATGAAGATCCAAATTACTGAAAGATCAGTTATCCGGAAAACCCCAGGTCCCGAGCATTCTGGATAACAGGTCCCATACCTGTACATTAATAAGCTCTGAACAACCAGTTGCAACAATCCATGGATGTTGCAGCAGCTCCATGGATGTAATTTTACCCATTATTAAATTACCCCATTAGTGTATCTACAAAACAGAATCTTTTTTGGCCCAATTACACAGAAGCTTCATATTTTGGGCGCACAAACAGATTGTAAGCTCTAAGGAGCACAGCTCTCTCTTATTTAGCAACTCTGGTTATTTTCACTATTGTAATTTGTCTATCTGACGTATGCACCCATCGACTGTAAAGTGCTGCAGAATATGTCTGCTCCTTTATAATAACAATAACGTATCTATAATGAAAGAAATAGAGGGACGTTTTGACGGCCATCCAGGCATCAGAATCAACATCAGTGTTAGCACCTTCTGGAACTGAACACAGGGTAGAGAATGCAAGTAGACAAACAACAAGGTCAATCAGCAGGGCTGTATGAGACCCTCTTCTGTAGAGTTACAGAAAATACACCCAAACCTCTTCAATCACAGGCCAGTGGATTCAGGGAATTTGCAACTCCCAGCAAGCAGCTCTGAATTCATATTACAGCCCTGCCATGTGATTTTAATCATCTGAGCGTTTCAGTTCAACATTCAGCTGGTTGCGAATAGGTGCATGGATTTTGAAGGGATTAGGGATTTTGTACATAAACTTTCTTGCTAATAAAACAGAATAGGAAATACTTGCTTGAATAACCAGTAAACCATTTTTCATGACAGTTCCCTAGTGGAGGACACAGTTTGCTTGTTGCGGCTAGATACGGTTTAACTGCAGCAGTATGGCAACTGTTATATTAATACTATGCCTGAATGGCTTATTGAGCACTTAGAGAGGAAAAAAATACAGGTATGGGATCTATGTTCCCTCTAATTACCTTTTGGTTATGTGTGCAACAAAAAACTTTTGTGCCCAAATTTTAAACTGGTGTGTACTTTAAAATCTGTGTGCACAATAGTCATGTGTGGGTCGACAAATTGTTGACCTGCACCCAACCATAACCTGCCGTTCAGCACCCACCCATCTGCACTCGCACCCAACCCTACCTGCCCCTCAGCACCCATCCATCTGCACTTGCACCCAACCCTAATCCGCCGCTCTGCTTCCCCTTATATACCTGCTCACGACCTGTCCCCATCTCTGATGTCACGGAGGGGGTCGGGGCAGGTGCACGTGTATAAATAGACGCCTCCGGAAGTGGAAGTGACTCATACTTGGGTCGCGGGCGGGATGGGTGACGGATAGAGCTCGACCGGAACCCGCCCACAAACTCCCTGTGTGTGTTTCAGCTTGCACCCGACAGTCCCGCAGGTATCAGCGCACAGGTCAGAATAAATGTTTTCACACAAATTTCTTTGTGCACAACACAATTTGCTGCGTGTGCTGGCCCTTAAAAATGTGTGTGCGTGAGCACAAGCACACAGCTTAAACGGAACATTGCATGGGACCTGTTATCCAGAATGCTCAGGCTCCGTTATAAGGGATCTTTCCGTAATTGAATCTCCATACCTTAAGTCTACTAAATAAAATAATGTAAACGTTAATATAACCAAACAGGATTGTTGTGCCTAAAATAAGGATTAATTAGACCTGACTTAGGAACAAGTACAGTTTTATTATTACAGAGAAAACATATTTTTAAACATTTTTATTATTTGGTTAAAATTGGAGTCTATGGTAGATGTTCTTCCTGTAATTCGGAGCTTTCTGGACAACAGATCCTATACCTGTACTTTCCTCTCCCTTCTACCTATTCATGCCAGCTGTGCCTGTGAATATTTTTGTCTCAACTTATTTTCTGGATCCTGTATTGAGGAAATGCGGACACAGAGTTATTGGCATTTCATGGATGTTCCTTGAACAGGAATCTCCTGTTATTATGGGAGCACTCAGACTGAAATATAGATTATGACCTAATTTTTTTTTTTTTTACACACACACACACACACACACACACACACACACACACACACACACACGAGATCAGCCTTTTGTTCTTTGTGTTGGTTTTCCTGAAACTATGTGCACAATGAAACCGTGTCCTCATGAGCCTGTGAGATGCAATGAACTTTCTATCGCTGAGGAACTGCAACTCCCAACCTCCCTCTGCTTGAGTCTGCTATCCCTGCATGTAGCCCAGCCCTGGTATAGCCAGCACTTAGACAAAGAGAAGTGGTTTATCTGCATTTCCCCAACTCTCTCTAATAATATTCTGCAAAGCACTGCAGCGTGCAACTGGAATCCACAAGCCTGAGATAAACTTCTGCTTTATTATACTATTTCCTTCCGTGTGTGCAAGTCCTAATGTGCGGACATAAGTGCTATTGTGACGACATATGCAAGATGTGATTCGTTACGGATTATGACACCTGATAAATAACTATGTACTTCCATTAGGAAGCTAATAGATGACCTTGCTAAAGTTGCATCACTATACGGCATAAATCAGGCTTTTATATTCATAATAAAGATTATGTGAACTGGTAAACCCCATCGCTCATAACATAAGAGGGTACAGATACGAACGGTGCGTGCGACATTAGAATAAAGTCTAAATATGCACTGCAAGGGTTAAAAGGCTAGCCCAGCTAAAGCCGCCAAAAAACCCAAGACTTAATTATTTTATGGAGAATCATGTGGTTCATCAGCAGCTTGAGTCACAAGGGAGGACACAGCGAGCCTGAACAAAGGCAATGAAAGACACAGTTTGGAATCCCCATGGATCCCACATAGTTCTACTAGCCAATAGAACTGAGAGTTCATTCAATATCATAAAAGAATGAGACTTCCAAATTGCTTTATATCCTAGAAAGCAAAGAAACATTGTTTGGAAAGCGTAATATCTGCTGCAGCGCGTATACAAACGGGGACCAAGCAAGGACAACTGGAAGTCTTCAAGATGGTGTTGGACACCAACTCCCAGCAACCTTCTAAAAGGAGAAGGCTGTCACATGATATGGGGAATTGTAGGTGGCTCTCAACTGGCATATACACACACACCCACCCACACCCATCCACCCACCCACCCAACCACTGATGTCTACAGGAATTGGCTTTTGCCATATTATTATGCAGCTATTTGTTTAAACTGTGGGTGCTACAGATAGAATTTAAAGGGGGGGGGGGTTCACCTTTAAAGTGGACCTGTAACCAAGACACAAAAATCTGTATAATAAAAGTCCTTTGCAAATGAAACATGAAGTCCAATTTCTATTTTTTATTAAAGCATTCATAGCTGTTGCAAGCTCATTTAAACATCTCAGCTGTCAATCAAATATTGTCTGCCCCCCCTCAATTACTTTCACTTTCCATTCAGCACTTCCTAGAAATCACTGCTCTCCCCACATTCCTATTCTCTTCACCATTTGATTGTGTAGCCAGGGCATGGGGATGGACATCAGTTCCCCCATTCTGTTGCACAAACAAGATTCTGAGATGATACAAGGCTTGTCTTAATAACAGTGTCCACAAAATGGCTCCTGCCTGCTTGTTATAATTATGAGTTCCCAGACTGATGGAAACAAGATTCAAATAATTTATATAGTGTAATTAAAGTTCATCTTGCTTGACTGATGTGATAAAATAAGATTATGAATACTTTTTTTGGGTGACGAGTCCCCTTTAAGTTAACTTTCAGTATGTTATAGAATGACCAATTCTAAGCAACTTTTCAATTGGACTTCATTATTTTCTACGGTCTTTCAATTATTTGCTGACTTCTTCTGACTCTTTCCAGCTTTCAAATGGGGGTCACTGACCCCATCTAAAAAACAAATGCTCTGTAAAGCTACAAATGTATTTGATTACCTCTCTGCCAGATGCCCACATTTACCCATAACCTAGTTCCAGCAACCACTAGATCCCCAATTACAAATAAAGTTTTCGATTTGACTCTCTGATTCATCTGTATTCAGTTATAGTTATCACCAGGCCTGGAATGGGATTCAAAATAGGCACTGGCATTTCGATTACACAAAGCCCCCCAACAGCCCATGTAATAGTGTCTTTCTGTGGCATCTTACAGCAGCCCCTCATTAGCCAGGATCCACAGACTGCCAGTCCGGGCCCAGTTATCACATATAGAAGAGGCCAGTTTGCTTTACTATATATAAAACCATATACACTAACAGTATTAATTGAAAGCCAAGGTATTTGGCATGAAACCAGCAGAACAACTGCTCCTAAAACAAGTCCAGAATCTATAGTCCCAAATCAATTTAAAAGTAACACGCTCTTCCAAAGCAACAAAGAAATTAAGCTGTATACTAGTACATAGCCAGAAATCAATGAATTGGCCAGAATAATGAACCTGCACTGAACAGATTTTCAGTTAAAAAAATAAGGTAAAATCCTTTACATGAATGTAAACTCAACTACTTAGAAGTACAAGCATGTGGCCGGTTATCCAGAATGCTCGGGACCTGGGGTTTTCTGGATAACAGATTTTTCTGTAATTTGGATCTTCAGACCAGAAGTCTACTAGAAAATCATGTAAACATTAAATAAATCCAATAGGCTGGTTTTGCCTCCAATAAGGATTAATTATATCTTAGTTGGAATCAAATACAAGCTACTGTTTTATTATTACAGAGAAAAAGAAAATCATAATCAAAAATGTGGATTTATTTTGATAAAATGGAGTCTATGGGAGATGGGCTTTCCGTAATTCGGAG
This sequence comes from Xenopus petersii, assembly GCA_038501925.1. NCBI lineage: Eukaryota > Metazoa > Chordata > Amphibia > Anura > Pipidae > Xenopus > Xenopus petersii. Next base: position 140,410,853 of record CM076678.1, on the reverse strand, counting down.
CTTTCTGAAAGCAGAACCAGCCTATTGGGTTTATTTAATGTTTAAATGAATTTCTAGTAGACTTAAAACAAGAAGACCCAAATTGCGGAAAGATCCGTTAGCCGGAAAACCCCAGGTCCCGAGCATTCTGGATAACAGGTCCCATATCTATATTATATAATACACAAAAAAATATCCTGTAAATTATATACTTACAAATAGTCCTTGGTGATGTCATCGGTTATAATCGGAGCTTAGTGATGTCACTGAACGTGTGTATTATAATAATAAGTACCCTCTGTTGCAAAATATGAGGATATTAGAAGTCATCTTGGAGTATAAAAACACACAGCCGTCGACCTCTTTTATATGATCGTGAAACTCCTCTGTAACTTATAATATCCTTATATTTTAGAAGAGGGGTACTTTATTCACTTAATAGAAAATAAGACTACAATTACTCTCATCATATGCGAAGAGCACCAGGGGAAAGCACAGAGGCTAGGCACGGAAACAGCTCAGAATACGTAATGCTTTAGGATGTGCGTTCCATGTAAGAGTACAGCAACCACTATACAGGTATGGGATCTGTTATCCAGAAACTTATTATCCAGAAATTTCTGAATTACAGGAAGGCCATTTTCCACAGAGCCCATTTTAATGACATAATCAAATTTTTTTCAAAAGTATTTCCTTTATCTCTGTAATAATAATAATGGTAATAAAACAGCACCTTAAGTTTGATACAAACTAAAATATAATTAATCCTTAA